>JAOTQJ010000096.1:526137-543306 GCA_025642045.1 Solanum sejunctum
ATGTCAATATCAAGGTCGAGATCAAATCTCAATTAGAGTGTTAGGGTTAGATCTTGAATCAAATTTCGAATCTCAATCGAGGACCCAACTTAAGATCTAATATCCTAACTAAGACCCAACCTCGAATCCTGACTCAAGACCCAACTCAAACCAACACTTGACCCTGACACCAACACCCGAATTGAGATCCAATCCCAATAATCGATTCAAAATTCAACGATAACACCAAATCAACATCTATCGATTGATCTGGGATCTAACCAGACACCCAACTCAAGACCCATTTGACACATAATTCAAGACTTGACTCCAACTCGAGACCCAACATTGAATTCAAGACCCAACCCCAACACCCGAACTGAAACCCCATCGATCATCAGAGTTGGTTCCCCTATCAAAAATTATTTTCCTAAAAATATTTTCCATTTTGTAGCCAAACACACAAATGATATTTTTAAAAAAATATTTTCTACTTACCAACCAACCGAAATGAAATAAGTAAGAAATCAACTAATTTACCACGAAAATGTTTTCCTTCCTACCGAACACACAGCCTCACTATAAGAAAATCAATCCTCAGCTAATACAATGGAAGCCTCAAAACAGTTATAATTGAACCTTTTCAATTGTTTAGGATCCTACTTCAGATTATTGAGACTATATATCTAAACCAACTCAATAGTTTACGCGTAAATCTGAATTTTTTGTTTGCCTGAATGACTCCATCACGTCAAATGTCAAAGCCAAGTCGGAAAATCGTTGGAGGGGAGGGAGGCAAATATGAGATGAAATCAACAGTGCAAGTTTTTCAAGGATTGAAAGGTACACTGAGGAAAAATGTAAAACAAATCAAATACTTCAGTGAGTAAAATCATCCCACATTGGATTATCACTAGAGCGCCCACAAATCATACTTTCTTTTGAGCAGATATATAGTTCCTTCCTCGAGGGAAATAACAACTCCGCCAAAGCAGTCTATATTCATAGAAACTTTTAAGTACAAAACTCACAACTTGTATAGCTTATGTCTATTTTCAACAATAGTGAATACCTAAGAGGCAGGTCGTCAAATCATTTAGCTGCAAGTTGTTAAAGACCAATCAGAAAGCTAATCTTCCACGCGGAGTCCTTATAATATTAGTCCTATCTATTCCACCTTTAGTTAGTTTTATCACAGAGAGGGCAAAGTCAATCAGTTACTCCAAACATCAGAATCCTTCAAGGTATTGCTATGGATTTCCCTTTGGTGGACTCAAAGCTCTATTTTCTGTGTTCTCCAAGGTTAACGGTGGTTTCTTTTTAGTATTTAAGAAGCTTCTTGCATAAAGGGCCCCAAAGACAATAACCTGAAAAAATGAAATCAAACGCAAAACTTTCTCACCACTAAACAGAAAGTGAAAGTTTCAGCTTCCAAATCTAAGAGACAATGAAGTAAATGCTTACAGCGCCAATGCATTGCTCCCAGCTGAGAGGATGGCCAAACCACAAGCATGACAGCAAAATGCTCAACAACTAGATCAATTTATTTAAGCATCATCAATATTGGTTAGGCACAAAGCTACTAAGGGTGTATTTGGTAAGACAGTCATTTTCCTAGGAAAATATTTTCAAGCTTGTTGAGTGAAAAACATTTTCCAGAAAAAATATTTATTAAAATTAATGATAATATCATCTAATCAGTGAGTGTTGTGATCAAACTTATGAATACCAGAGACTAAAAATAATGTCTAACTGTAAGTTGAAGTAATATAAAGTCAAAAGATTAGATAGTCGTAAGGAAAATGACTTTCACGCAGGACAGGACAAGCAATAGCTGGAACATTCATGCCATCTCAGAAGATTGGTACAGGATTGGGAGATGGATAGCCTAGTAAGCCATAGTTGAAGACACAACTGACTCCTTGATCTGGGGACACAACAAGACTTTCTCGGTGAAAGAATGCTACAAGAAGCTAGACTTTTGAAATGGGATAATCGACTCTTGGCCTAACATGGGGGACAAAATTACCACCCAAAGTTTATCTGCTACAGCTGGATTACCTTAAATGAAGCTTGTCTTACACAAGATACCCTCAACAGAGGGGGCTTTCAGTTTGCTCACAGATGTCATATGTGCCAAAATAGTCATGAGAGACTTGATCATATTTTCGTACATTGTGCAATTGTTGCTGGCCTGTGGAACATGCTTTTAGTTTTGGACTTCAATGGGTCATGCCACATAATGTGAAAGAGGCCTATGCTAGTTGTAGTCTATGGAGAGTTGATAAAACCATCAAGAAGACTTGGTTAATGATCCCCGCAACAATCTTTTTGGGAGTTATTTTGGACTGATAGGAATTGAAGATGTTTTGATGGAATCTCAATGC
Organism: Solanum sejunctum; assembly: GCA_025642045.1. Classification (NCBI taxonomy): domain Eukaryota; kingdom Viridiplantae; phylum Streptophyta; class Magnoliopsida; order Solanales; family Solanaceae; genus Solanum; species Solanum sejunctum. The sequence continues at coordinate 528,504 of JAOTQJ010000096.1, forward strand.
CTAATCGCTCCCCCAAAGCTAGATGTGTACCAGATCTTTTTAGTTGGAAAGAGTTAACCCCTTTAACTAGCACTGACCATTTTCTGGACTTTGCTAGCTCCCTAATCATAGCTTAGAAAACAGTTACAAAGAGTTAATTGTTGCATCTTTTTGCGTACTCTGTACTTCTTTACTATTGCATCTTCTTGATGTCTTTCGATTAACGAAATACTTCACAAAAAGAAAAAAGACTTCCACCTGTAAGTGAGGGGAGTCATTTTTACTCCTTTTTGATAGAAAATGTAAAACATTGAAAAGGACTTCCATTGTACCAACATGAGAAAAAGACCTGGAAGTCATTTTCCCCTTTCCCTAGTATCAAACACATCTTAAGCGGAGAGCAAAAAACTTTCTCAAACCCTTGAACTACTTATTACCTGCCTTGTGGTCATTATGGTTGCAAATACTAGAGCACCAAATGTGCGGATTGTGTACGAAATAAAGAATTGACTAGCTGTAGCTACCTGCGACAAAGAACATAAATGGATATAATTAATTTTAATGACAGAAACATTGTCTGCACAATTTGGCCAAGAATAGAGAATCTTCATTAAAGAAATTCAAAATTTATCTATTTTCCCAAACCCCACTTCTGGGATTTCACTGGTTATATTGTTGTACGATTTATCTATTTTAAAACAACTTACAGTTGAAAGTAGAGCAATGTCAAAGAAACAATCATGATGGCGAGATACAAAATCAATTGCCATGAGAAGATTGCCCTGCATGATCATACCTAAATGGGAAATAAAACACAAATTCTAGTCATATCTAGTCATTGGAACAAAAAAAAGATAAATATTCTTAATACAAACTAGGGATACCCATAAGCATTTAAAATATGTCATTCAACCGAATAACTTGGCTAACCAGAAAAGACAATACACTAGGAGCTGCTGCATATCATTGAATCTTATGTTCTTAAGTAGCTGTTAAGAATTTCTGCACTTGTGAATGCAGATGTCCGGTATAGAGTTTCATCCACAATCATGTAATAGAAATGTCAAATAATATGCAGTACACAGCAAGGATGTTATTCAGAACATTGAGGAAAATTAGAAGGCGCCTAGTGCCGTGAATAGTAAAAAATTTGGATCTAAACTGACATGTAATCAAGGCCAAACATACTTAAGCTGGAAGCTAATTAAGCCTTCACACTCATCAGCTGTTGCATGAATTTGCATTTCAGATCATTTACAGAATCAGCGTAAAGGTTCTCAGCAAATATATAGAACAACAGCAGCAAACTCAGTGTAATCCCACAACTTGGGTCCGGGGAGGATAGTGTGTACACAGACCTTAACCCTTTCTTGTGCAGGAAGAGAGGTTTTTTGTGATAGACCCTTGACTCAAATAAAGACAAAGAAACCATTTCAAGCAGTTTCTGAAAAAAGAAAGTATGAGTGCAAAAGCCAGGGCAATACTACTAATGGAATGAAAAGAGAAGCAGATGTGGTGCTCCAAACTACCACCAAGCCTATTACATAAGACAGTCAGGCAACGCTCAACTAACAGCTAACCATCCACCATGATATGTAAGTCTTCCCAGTAAACCAATGAAATTATCAGCGATAACAAGCTTCATGAGAAGACATGGAAAATAACAAAATAGTTAACTTTGAAGAAGTGTTCAGCAGTTTGTCCAGTACTCCTTTTAAATGTAAGATCTATTCTTTTTAACCTTGGTATTTGTGTTTGCACGCACCTCGATTAATTCCACAGATTACCTGCTACCTCAACCAAGGCTTGGAAAGGATGGGAAGAAATCACCTAGTGTTTATGCCTCTGCTACGATTTGAATGAGATATCATGGATCTCAGTCAACTTCATTGACCATTAGGTAGAATTTCTTAATACCAACTCAAACACACTACTCATTAGTTGCAGAAACTGGTTTTGCAACTGCAATAAACGAGATCTTACCAGTGAAACTAAGAAGACAAGAACAGACAGTTGTGTAGAATATTTGAGTGTGTATTTCCATATCATAGCCTTTAAAGAGCTTATCCTGGAACGTGCTCGTGAATCCATCAAACCTGCGAGATAGAATGATTTATTTAAAGTCTTGTTTCAAAAGCTAATGAAAGACTATTCAAGTCTAATAAGGAGATAACTAAATTGCCCCTTTTAATAACAACTAATGAAAGAGAAAAATGAATAAAAGTATATTTGCTTCTTAAGTTAGAAAAAATTTTCTATCTGCTTGTGGGGTGAAGTTTTGATATCTTTATTTGTGACTCATATTAGCTACGGATAACTTCTCTGCTAGAACAATTAGAAGAGCTCATTGAGCAATAGCATTAGGTAAACAGAATTGTAGGAATTCGTTGGGAAAGCAAAACTGATGGATTTAATATGCCAAGTGGCATATATTCTGTTCACAAGAAAGCTAAGAAAAGATAACTTTCTATGTATAACATGTTAATTGCTCAAAAGGTCTATAAAGCACGTTCTGATATTTTCCCACCTTTTGATTAACTTGGAGACTCCAGTCATAGAGCATTAGGAGTTGGATAATATCTTCTGGAATCTTAGCAAATAAGGTGAAAGACAGTATACCAAGGAAGGAAAAGAATGAACATTATAAAAGAAAACCTTTTATGAAAAACAAACTCATTCAGATACAAGATATGAGATAGAAAGTTTGAACCTAGATTTCTAGATAACTGGCACACATTCTAAAGAAAGTCTCAAGTTTAAGCAAATCCAGCTGGTTTGTTGATATTCATTAATTCAATGACCAAAGGTTTAAATGTTGGATTATATCAATTCATACCCAAGATAGCCCATCATAAGAGAAATTCCCCAAATGGTGCTCTCCCTTTCTCTACTGTATGGGCTAGTGTCCCCTTCTGCCTAAAACCAAAAACAAACTGTAAAAATATTGCCTCGAGGTTATAACTACACAGGAAAATATATTCTGAATACTCCCCAGCACAAATACGTGTGCCAGAAACAATAATCTTGTCAGCAAGTCTGTATTTTTAGATTGGAGAATCAGCCATACATACATAATTCTGTTCTATGCTAGTAAAAAGTATAAAATTACTGGCTTCAAAACAGTCCCTCAACAAGGTAAACAACATAAATATCATGCTATTTAATTATTCCAAAGATATGGAATCAGTAAGTTATTTGTTGCTGGTGTTTCAGGTCAGCATGGACGTTCTAGGGAGATGCAGCAGAAGCTGCCCAAAATTTGATGTCTTCCCAAGAAAAATGTAGGAATTTCAACCCAGTACTCCCTCATTCAGTGCTCACAACATATTTAGGCCATTGCACCTGTCCAATACACATATATGTTGCCATATCTCCCTGTTTTTGGACCAGTACAACAATACTATACCTTAATCCCAAGCTCTAGTTGGGGTTGGATATAAAAATCCCCTCTATCCATTTCGCTCCACTTGAAACTATAATTTTTCCAATATCCAATAATTTAGGTTGTCTAGCATTAGGAGTTCTTTATATTTTCTGATGACAAACAAATGTACAAGATTAAAATGACTCCTAGAAAACATTGGAACTTACTGTAAGCTTATCAACAGGATTATGTCTTAATCAAACTAGATGGTATCACCTATATGGATCTTATATTTCCAATTGTGTTCTATTTTTCCCTAAATCTGCAAGGATTCCCAGAGATTACAAGTCCTTTGGGACAACTTCACCTCCAACAATTCATGGATACAAGAAAAGCTTAATACAAAGCAAAAGATTTATGAAGGATTCATGCAAAATATATCCTGAAAATAATCCCTATAATATTTTGGCTTCGTGGCAATTCAGAGAAACACAAAGGTGTTTGAAAGAAGACATTAGTTATACCGGATACAGAATAAATAATGAACAGCCCAGTGTGACTAAGAATGCCAAGAAATAGTCCGGTCCTTTGTACTTCTTTTGCATGATAATAGTGCCCCAGATCTGCACAATGACAAAAGGAAAAGTAAGAAGAGTATCAAATGGGAAACATACTCATTACAGTTACTTGTACAACCAAAACATTGTAGGTGAGACAATGCAAAACTACGAGATGCCAAAAGGCAGAATTATAAATGAAAATAGGTTACTTATAACTTTAGCAAATGAGATAGTTTTTATTGATACATGTGCTAAAATAGCCAAAACAATACTTAGAAAACACCTTATAACTTTAGTTTTAGTGCATCCCCAGTTAAAAGTTTCATACAAATGGGAAAATTCACATTTCAAAGTAGATGGATATGGTATCACAGACCAGACGTCATAGCTAGAAGCCTTGAAACAGAAATGCCAATAGTCAAACACACTATATTATAGAAGCTGATTGCACAATTCTAAACCAGTCTTACGCAGAGGAATTATATAAACCATTTTTTTCCAGCAATTACAACAACCTAAATGACAAGTTAACTTACCATTACTGGTATCATTTTGGCACATTTTGCCAGGGTTTGAACAGGAAAGCTGACGTATTTGAGAGCCTGAGCAAGAATCAAAATTATAAGTACTCGTTAGACATTGCTTCACAGCAGTCAAAGCTCTTTACATCTTATGTGTCCAAATCTTATACGTGTTTGTTTTTTGATTTTCACAATCTTAGGAAAAAGATATAACTTGCCTCGTACTGACAAGTTGTTGTAAGGATGTTAGACACAGAAACAATACAATACTTATGGAGTGGAGCTACTGGATCCAACGCCTTCTTATTTGCCTGCAAGTCAGATAATTGGAGGCAAATGCTTAGTGTAGTGTGTGACAAAATTCCCAAGAATGAGAATCATTTATCAAATAGTGAAGATGTCATTCCCTCTCGTCAAGCGGCTCTCAAAATAGATTGGAATCATGTCAGGGTACATTTGCAGTATTAGATGAATAAGTATTCTATGTTTATAGCCTGGAATTGCTCCATTACCAGTAAAACTCCAGCAGAGACTGCAGACGTCGTAATCCGATTGCAGAAGACAAGAAATAATGAGTATATAAAATAGTCTTTGTTTGGTCCATAAGGAACTCTCATGATCTTTTCCTGCAAGAACAAATTTCAACATCATGTCAAGGACATAAAAATACACAATATCCAACTTCAACGCAAAACTGTGTTTACTTATTAATATGGGAATAAACATGAGATCAGAGGGACCAGTTGAACAGCAGATCGATGCTGCTTTACTTAAACATGCCATTTCTCTAAAATATGCAGCTAAAGAAACAAAATGCAAGCAAATCCTCGACATTACTTATGTTAACTGAAAAAGATGCCCTTTTGTACTAATACTGCATCTTCAATTAAAGAAACTGGAGAAGAGGATATAGATAAAGACTCTGGATGCTTCAAACATCATTGTCAACAGTTGCTTCCTATGTGATCACATCAGTCCTTTATTTTTGGTGCATGGGGGTTTGAGAGTTACCATGAGTCTATTTAACATGTAAACTTCAGAAGTAAAAGAAAGAAAATGTAGCAGATTTTGCATGAGAATCAATTGAAAACAGAAAATAGACATAAAATCATAGAAAGGAGTCATTATATCATAGAAAGGAGTCATTTTATGTATAATACTGGCCTAAGTAGCATTAGCATCTACTCCCTCTATCCCATATTATATGGGCATCTTACTATAAGGCTTAAGTCATCGACAGACACTTGAACTTGTCCGCATTTTTCACTTAGACACCTCAACTAAGACTAGTTCCTAATAAACACCTCAACCAACCAAGATTTGAACCCCATAAACATTTCTTTCCTACCTGGCATTGTGTGTGAGCTTCACGCAAAAGGGGAGCGTGAGAGCTCTCCGATTTCCATTAACACCATTACTCTTAACTTAACGGTGACACCATCATTATATTACCATTACCGGCACTCTCCAATTCTCCAACTTCTCTTCCATTTATATACCCTAAATCCCAATTTTTTCCCTTCCTCTTGATTCTTTCTTTCTTCTTTTTTTTTGGGGGGTCTCTTTTTCTCCAGGTTTGCTCCTCACTGTATTACTCCAGGCTCTCTATTCTTAATCCAAATTTTTTTTTGGTCTCTTTTTCTCCAAGCTTGTCCCTCACTATATTTGTTGATTCTTAACCATCACATCGACAAAATTTAGTTCTTTGCGCACATGTGTTTTGTTGCCAATGCAGTGCATTGAATGAGAAGAAATCATTAACACAGATCATTAACGTGGCACTGGATTGGAGAATCATTAACGCGAGCAGCAATAATAGGACCCAGCAACAACAGTAACGCAGCCAAATTCAGCGAACGTTTCTTTTGAATTCTTATTTTCGAACAAACAATTGTATATGAACTCTTCTTTTGAATTCTTAGTTCATAAATATGTCGCAAAATTCAGTGAATATCGAAGAAGCCAATATATATAATTATGGTAATTATTGTCGTATGAAAACTTCGAGGACTCCATTGAACCCAAGTCGTAGATTTTTTGGATGCAAATCACCAAAGTTTTGTAAAATTTCGAAAGTTAAAATCATTTTTTTGTCTACAATCTTTCTATTTATTCTTGGACATGGTTTGTAGGAAAATGGTGGATGTGGCTATTTTAGATAGATTGATCCTTCACCGGAATGCATTGACGTTCAAGCTAAGTTGATGTCGTCATTAATAGATAGATTCAAAGATGGTGAAAATCCTATTGACCGAATAAAGGAAAAAGTGAAAGAGCTTGAAGAAGAAAGAGAATTTTTGAAAATGAAATTGAACAAAAATGAAGAGAAGATGATGGTAACGAACCAGAAACTCAAGAAAGTTAAACTACAAAAGGGATTCGGCAAATCACAAATTTAACCGACTTGAGATTGTTCTTCTTTGTCTAGTTACAATGGTTCTTTATCTAGTCTAGTCGTGTAGTAGTTGACTTAAGCCTTCATATTAGTTGAATGTTGAATGTTACAAAGATGTCCCTTTGAGTATTGGATATGCCCGACTTTGTTGTTGTACTTTACCTTATGAAGTTGAGTTCTTAGTTGGTTTCTATCCAGTAATCTATTGGTATAAGAATTTCTCAATGTGTTTGATTAGTAATGTTACCAGTAATGACTTCTCCTGATTTAGTCATAACACAGTGTTGTCGAATTTATGTGCATCAAGTATGCGGAAACTCATAACACTTTGTTGAAGTAATCTCCCAAATGAGTATGTCAGATGTGCTAAGTGAGATCCATATTTCCACAATACTGTATAGGCAGATGAATAAAGTGAGGTAGCTCAATTATACTGACTTGATTGGCACAAACTTTGCAGAGAGAAGTATCTTCACTAGTTCTTTTGCATGTATATTTCTCATGCATGGGGTCTGCGTGCCTCATGTGCGTTTCTTAACAAGAGATTCTTTAGAAGAGAAACTTCTCCTGCCGGCCTCTTGTGACTATATAATGTACTTATAAGAGATTAATTTAGAACAGAAGTTGTCCTGCAGGATGCCCGCACCTTGTGGTTTCCTCTGTAAAATTCTTCCGGGTCCCACTGTAAGCACAAATCTTGAGTACTAACAGAATTTGAAACTATTCAGTGAAACCATTTCAGGATAGGATTATATTTGGAAACTGCAATATCAAATTGGACAGACTCTGTATCATGTTCTTTCATCCACGTAGAATAAGCCAGTTTCAATTCCATGAAGGACCAAAATTTCAAAAAAAAACTGAAGACAATCATGAGGAAAGAATTTAACAACAGGTACACTGCAGTACCACAAAGGGAGGTCTGGAGAGGGTAGAGCATACGCAGACCTTAAAACTACCTTCCAATAGATCTCAGCTCAAGACTATTGATTAATTGCCTCAGTTGCTGCAGTAACTAGTGAAACAGACGCTGTTGGATTTTCTCCAGCTTTTTAGCCATTTTCAGTAGTTTAACTTAGCTTGCTGGTAGGAGCTAGCTGTTTCTTTTAATGGTTTATTTATCATGGCATCATGTGGAAAGTAGCTGTTGAAATTTAGGCTCTAGTTGTTGCATTTTCCCAGTATTTAAACATCATTTGAGTTCAATGAACGATTATCTTTCCAGCAAATATTCTCTGTTCTTCTTCTTGCCTTTATTTTCTACTTGTTTGAGTTGCAGTTAAGCTTACAAACTCAAACAAAGTGGTATCAGAACTCACTTCTTGAGGGACCTGCAATTAAGGGAAACTCATTTCCTTATTCCTTTTTTTCTTACATGGAATCAAAAACTCCTTTCACTGTGCTAGCACCACCTGTCTTCAAAGGTGAAGGCTATCATGTATGGGCAGCAAGAATGGAGGCACATATGGAGGCAAATGATCTGTGGGAAGCTGTTGAGGAGGACTACGAAGTCCCTCCTTGCTTGCAAATCCAACCATGGCACAAATAAGGAATCACAAGGAGAAGAAAACAAGAAAATCCAAGGCTAAAGCAACGTTATTTGCTGCGGTCTCATCTGAAATTTTTGTCAGCATTATGACAATGAAATCAGCATTTGAGGTTTGGAAGTTCCTAAAGAAAGAATATGAAGGAGAAGAACGGATGTAAGGAAAGTGAATTCTCAACCTGATGAGAGAATTTGAACTTCAAAAGATGAAGGATTCAGAGACTGTCAAAGATTATGACGACAGGTCACTCAACATTGCCAACAATGTAAGATTACTTGGCTCTGAATTTCTAGATTCTAGATTGGTTCAAAAGATTCTTGTAACAGCACCTGAAAGGTTTGGAGCAACTATTTCCTCGCTGGAAAATTCTAAGGATCTGTCAACAACTAGTTTGGCAGAACTATTGAATTCTTTACAGGCACAAGAACAGAGAAGACTTATGAGGTCTGAAGGGTCCACTGAGGATGCACTACCTGCAACAGTTCAATCAAACCAGGGATACAAAGGAAAAAAGAAGTGGAACAAGAAGGAAAACTCAGGTGCTCATTCTCCTTGGAATCAACAGGGGAGCAAAACATGATTTTCCCCTTTGCAAGCATTGTGGAAAGAACCGTTCAAATGTTGGAGAAGGCCAAACCAGCAATGTGAGAAATATCAGAAGATGGGACATCATCAAAAGATTTGCAAGAACAGCACTCAACAAAATGATGCTGCACAGGTAGCTAATCAGGAAGATGAGGAGCAACTCTTTGTAGCAACTAGTTTTGCAACTAGCAATTCAAGTGACGAGTGGCTTATTGACAGTGGTTGCACAAACCACATGACATTTGACCATGATCTCTTCAAGGAGTTGGATACTACAATAATTTCCAAAGTACAAGTTGGCAATGAAGAGTATCTTCCTGCCGAAGGCAAAGGTACTGCAGAAATTAAAGTCGCTTCAGGTACAAAACTAATCAATGATGTGTATTTTGTACCTAATATAAGTCACAGTTTGTTAAGTTTTGGCCTGATGATAGAGAATGGTTTCAAACTTCTCTTCGAAATCAATTATTGTCAAATCAAGGATGAAGATGGCAAAAATTTATTCAAAGTACTGATGAAGGGAAAGAGCTTTACATTAGATCCTGTCGTGCATGAGCAAAAGGCTTATTCTGCAACTAAGATCAATGCAGAAGTTCGGCACAAAAGGCTCGGACATTTCAATCATGATGCTGTAGTGAACCAACAGAAGAAAGATCTAGTTCGAGGGCTGCCTAACCTTGAAGCTGAAATACCAGACTGCAAAACTTGTCGATTTGGCAAGCAAACAAGGCTTCCTTTCAACAAAACAACTTGGAAAGCTACTGAAAAACTGAAGTTAATCCACACAGATTTGGCTAGTCCTCAAAGAACTCAATCACTTAAAGGGAGTAAGTATTATATAGTTTTCATTAATGACTACATGGAATGTGGCGGATTTACTTTCTCAGGTCCAAGTCAGAAGTTACCGCTATCTTTTGGAAATTCAAGCAGTGGATTGAAACTCAAAGTGGCTGTAAGATTCAATCTTTAAGGTCCGATAATGGCAAGGAGATTGCATCTGATCAGTTCAATCTATTTTGTGAAGAAGCCGGGATTGAACACACCAGCTCACTGCTCCATATACTCCGCAAAAAAATGGAGTTAGTGAGAGGAAGAATCGTATCATAATGGAGATGACGAGATGTTTGCTGTACGAAAAGTGTTGGCCAAAAGAGTACTGGGCGAAAGTCGCACATGCCTCAGACTTTCTACTCAATAGGCTTCCAACAAAAGCATTAGAAGGAAAGACGTCATTTGAAGTCTGGTATAGTTATTAAACCTTCTTTGAAAATCTCAAAGTGTTTGGATGTTTGGGCTTTCCTTATGTTCCACAGACTAAAAGAGAAGTTGGATAAAAAGGCGGAAGCTGGAATATTTGTGGGTTACAACACAGTTTCCAAGGCTTACAGGGTTTTCCAACCTTATATAAGGAAAATCTTGATAAGTAGACATGTGTATTTCATGGAAGATGAATAGTGGAACTGGAAAGAAGCAGAACCAACATACATTCCTGATCAAAGTACAATGCTTCAGCTAAAAGAGGATGAATTGGTGGACACAAGATCTCTCACTGATATCTATCAGATATGCAATATGATTGTTCTTGAGGCAACGAATTTTCAGGAAGCAGAAAAAAATCCTAAATGAAGAGTTGCAATGAAGGAGGAACTCGCCATGATTGAGAAGAATCAGACTTGGAAACTTGTGAAAAGACCCGAACACAGGAAAGTCATAGGAGTAAAGTGGATTTCCTGAACTAAGTTGAATGCAGATGGCTCTATAAACAAGCACAAAGCCAGACTTGTAGTAAAGGGGAATGCTCAAATTTTTTGTATTGATTTTTCTGATACATTTGCTCCTGTTGCTAGATTAGAAACCATCATATTATTGTTGGCTATAGCTGCACAAAAGGGTTGGGAAGGTTTCAGTTAGACATCAAATCAGCATTCTTGAATGGCTTTCTTGTGCAGGAAATATATGTTGAGCAACCTGAAGGATTTGCAGTCAAAGGGCATGAAGATGAAGTGTATCAGCTCAGAAAAGCTTTGTATGGACTGAAGCAGGTGCCCAGGGCTTGGTACAGTAAGATTGATGAGCATTTGGTGCAACTAGGTTTTAGAAAATGCCTTAGTGAAACTACTCTCTACATTAAAGGTGATGAAATTAATTTTATTGTTATTAGATTATATGTAGATGATCTACCGGTGACAGGAAGCAATGATGAACTTGTTAAGAAATTTAAAGAAGATATGCAACAGACTTTTGAGATGACATATTTGGGAGAAATGGTGCATGTTCTGGGAATGGAAATCAAGCAATAGCAAAATGAAGTATTCATCTGTCAAAAAAAGTATGCAAAAGACATTCTGAAAAAGTTCACAATGGGGAATTGCAAAGCGACAACTACTCTGATGTGTTAGAAGGAGAAGTTGAACAAAAATGATGAAGCTGAAAAAGTGGATGAGATTCTTTACAGGAGTTTGGTTGGATGTCTCATGTATCTTACAACCACATGATCCAACATTTTATATGTTGTAAGTCTTCTATCTAAATTCAATAACTTTGCATTTTCAATAATAGCCATTTTCAGTAGTTAAACTTAGCTTGTTGTTCTATAGGAGTTAGCTGTTACTTTTAGTGGTTTATTTATCATGGGATCATGTGGAAAGTAGTTGCTGAAATTTAGGGTCTAGCTGTTGCATTTTCCCTGAATTTAAACATCATTTGAGTTCAATAAAAGATTATCTTTCCAGCAAATATTCTCTGTTCTTCTTCTTGCCTTTATTTTCTACTTTTTTGAGCTGAAGTTAAGCTTATAAACTCCAACAAAGACAAAACAGCCTAAAAAAGTTGTAATGGAAGTACAAGAGACGACGGATAGTGACAAAAGTAACATATCGTAGCAAAACAGTACTATAACAAAATAACATTATAATCAAACTATATGAAACATTAGGTAGTAACAAAAACCGAAGAAAAAGAAACTACAAGAATAATAATACGACTACTACGAAGGACAACAAGACAATGTATTCCTACCTACTAGTATGGACGCACTACTACCTACTAACCTTCTACCATAATTTGTGTCCTCATCTCCCTATCTACGGTCATGTCCTTGGTAAGCTGCAACTGTGTCATGCTGGTCTAATCACCTCTCCATAATACTTCTTCGATCTACCTCTACCTCTCATGAATCCATCCATAGACAAATCAAGCGGAAGAACTCCTTTAAAATAAATAAATTAAAAATGCTTAACACTAGAATTTAGTACCAAAAATGTTACTTTTATTCATTCCTAATAAGAAATGGAACACTCAAAACTTCTAGAATTAGCAAAATTAAAGCATATTAGACAAGAATTTGGCTAATGCTCTAAAGCTTAAATACCCAAAGTTATTCCTCCATTTCCTCCTATTGCATACTAAACATCCAAAAGCTTTTAGGATTATCAAATTTGTTAAAAGAATCTACATATTCTACCCAAAACTTGAAGGCAATTGTCGATCCTTTTTCAACACACTTGTTTATCTAATGAGAGCCTTTTATATACAACTCAATGCACTTCTACATGTGTAGCCTAAATTTGAGGTTCACAACGTGACTCCATGCAGGAGTATGAATATTAGTGTGACAAAGGTTGCCTACTAAACCATACTAAAGAATCTAAATACTAAAACCAAAACCTTGCGGCAATGAGTCTAGTTGACAAAGACCTTTAAAAATGCCTTTGTATATATTACATTAGATTAAAAAACTCAACCAAGTTCACAACGCAATAGACAAAAATGTCTCACAATGCTCTGTAGTAAACACGCATAACTAAAACTTTTTTCCCCTTTTTCCTGTCAATTACATATGAATAAAATACCAACGTTGCAAGTGCATCCCCTCATTTTCCTTTTCCCATACGATTATGCAAAGCACCCTCTCCCTAAAGCCCTAACACTACTATACAATTACAATTACCTCTCCTGCCAAAATAAGTACCGAGCAATACAATGACATTTAAAGCAGTTATAAATTTCATAATGTCAAACAATATACTCTATTTGTGCCAATTTATATGACATATTTTCCATTTTAGAACATCCCAACGTGATTGCACCATTTCTTTTCAATCAAACTTTCACAAGTTCTAGTAATTCAAATTAAAAATTCAAACTACAAAAGTTAATATGACACTTTTTATATCAATCCAACTTTGCAATATACTCTCATTTCACTGCCACTAATATACTCTCTTTGTCGAAGTTTACTTTGCTAGTATTGATTTGCCACATCCCTCGAGGCATAATAAATATTCCTTTTCTCCCATTTTATGTGGCCCCCTTTGACTCGCTACGATACTTAAGAAAAAAAAAGACTTTCAAAACTTAAGGTTTAAAACAATTCTTAATATTTGTGTGTGTGGAAATCATTTCATTAAGAGTAAAAAAGAATTTTAAAGTGAAATTGTTTCTAATTATGGTAAGGTGACATTTTCCGGGGGAATAGACTAAAAAGGAAAGAGTGTCGACAGAGCGAGTAATATGATAATTTTACTATATCAGCCATATTTATTGTAAGTCAGAAATGAACTAGAAATAAGTAAAGATGGATAGATGGAGTAACACATTAGTCAAAATGAATAGCTCAAACTCTGTGCTCAATCAAATAGAGTCATCTAAATTGAAATACATACACAGTTTCGGTAGGTGTCAATCGTGCTTGTTTTTAATCACATAAACATATAATAAAGATCATGATTTTGAGAAGCGTACCTGTAATATTCCATAGATGACGAGAGTGGACATGATTCCACCCACAGCAAAAGCTCCTTTGAGCAGCTTATTGTCCTTCAACGGCGGGGATGGTGGCTCCGCCATATCCCATCCAATCTACCCGCCGCAGACAATTCTATCTACAACACAACACACAAAACATCTACATATATACAAACATACATAGACAAGACGTGCGCCACTGGGTGTGTTTATTTTACGTTACATGAATGTTAAAAGGTATACAGGAGAAAGAGAAACAAGCAGATCACCACGGGATGAGAAGTCTACGAACAGTCGTCGGAGTTGACTTAAGCAGATCGCCGGTGATTTAACTCCGGGAGGGAAGTGGAGGATGAGGTTTTAGACTGAGGAGAGAAGACCGGTTCGGCGATTTTTCACCGCTTTCCCTTTTTTATTTTTTTGTTTATGTTCCGTTTTATATCTGTTTTTTTATTTTACCCGGTAATTACTGACGTTAGATGAAAGGGGCCCACTCTGTGAACCGTAACGGTAATTACACTAAAGGGTTATTTGGTATGAGATATAAGTTATAATAATTTAGTGATAAAATATAGAATTATTTTATCTCATATTTGGTTAAAGATATAAGGTAATTCTAGACTATTTATCTCACTAGTTTTGTCTTAGTAATGGAATAAGTTATTTCATATATATAGTAAAATAATTTATCTCATTATCCTAGAATAACATGTTGCAAATCAAACGATCTCTAAGAACTTGATAGTTCATTACTTGAATTGTGAGTTTTTGGATTGTGAAATTTGAAAAAGATAATTTTTATTTAAAATTAAAATATACTCTCTTCTTTTCATTTTAAGAATAAAATAGAAATTTTAAAGGTAAATTATTTTTTATTAGAGCAAAGTGACTTTTTCTGGAACAGATCAAAAAGAAAAAGATGTCACCTAAAATGAGATGGAGGAAATAATATTTAAAAATTAAAATTGTGTTTGAAATGTTAATTGGAGTTGTTTTTTATGAGTAATTTAAAATGAAGATAATTTTTTTTTGTTTTTCAAAATTCTGAAAATTCTCAAATTTAATTTCATGTCGCATTTTAAAATTTTATAAACAAACGTGTTTTA
>JAOTQJ010000096.1:549472-560370 GCA_025642045.1 Solanum sejunctum
ATTTTTCATTTCTTTTTTGGGGAGATGTCTCTGTTACTATGGTGGCTACAGCTTATATTATAAGAAAATAAATATGATAAGTCGTGTTCACTTTTTTTTGGAGAAGAAAAATGAACTAACAAGCACCGTCTAATAAATGAAAATTCCAAATAAATTCCATCAAAAGGAATTTTTTTTAATGGGGAAGTTATTGTTCTAATAAAATAAAAATAATACCTATTCTACTAATACATGTCCCAGATATATATACGGTTTAATATACGCATGTGTCATATCAATTAATAAAGATATATATAAAAAATAAAATTATTAAAAAATAACAATTTATATTAAAATAAATATTCTGTCTATCTATACAGTAAAATTTTAATATAAGTATGTTAGAAGTTATTTTTCAAAATTTGAATCTTTTTTGTAAAATATTTTTAATTCTTTTATTTATTTATTTAGGTAAGAAGAGTAGTTGTGTCCTTTTTATTTTGTGTTATCATTATTCATTTTATATACGTAACTTTTATCGTATTTATATATATAGTACCATTTGCTTTTCACTATTAGTCTTTTTTTTCTCTTTTCTTTTTCTTTTTTTTTTCTTTTTTTCGTATCCAATATTTTCTGCTTATGGGACTTTTAGACGAAGATTTTCTGAAAACAACCTCTCTATCTCTATGAGATAGTGGTAAGATCTACGTACATTTTATCCTCCCCAGATCCTACTTATGAAATTTCACTCAATATTATATTTATTTATTTATTTTGCTCACCCTAATTCAAAATCAAATAATATATATAAAAATATTCATTTTTAAGTTTTGAATGTTAGAGCTTTAATATAGTTCAGATAAGAAAAGATTTAAAAAGTAAAAAGCCTTAAATATTATACTAAATGTTAGTTCTTCTCACTACAACAAAAACAGTTTTTATCATTAATAAATTAAATCTGCACATTAATAAAAAGTATTAAAATATTTATCGATATTAATTAAAGGTTATTGAATTTAATATTGCTATAGACTTTAAAAATATTTACAAAGAGTACTAATTACCTCTATATAAAAATATATAGCAATAATTAAGCTATTATCACTAAAGATCATTTTTGATGTAGTGTTTCCATCAGAGTACATGCCAATATATATCATATTAAATTTATACTCTTTTTGATTGAAGATATACATTTATCCCAAACAAATTTTATATAATCAAATTATAATTTCAAATTTAATTATAAATAATTCACCTTATCTAGTGTATCCAAACAAGAACCATAGTATATTCTATATTATAAAAAAGGCAAGTAATGAATGTATTGAGTATAATCATGGCGTAAATTAAGCTTTTTCCTTTGAAGTTTGGTGTCGTACTGTTGGTACTACCTCTTTTAGCATCTCTAATTTTTTGACTCCTAAGTTTACTTATATTTGCTATAATTAGTTTAACAAGAATTGTCCTCATTAAAAGAATGTCCTGTATAACCTCCCTATTTATGGAAACAAAAAGTAATATTTTCTTTCCTTATTTTGTTTTCCATTTGTCATTGTTAGGCACGTATGTTATATATTCATTTTTGTGTACTACTTATCTAGTTGAAAATTGACACTAATGATAAGATTAGTTTCACTAATGAACTCAAAATTTTATTAAGAAATTTAAAAATAAAAAAAGTAAACAAAAAAATTTTCAATTCCATCAAAAAATGTTGAAAACTTGAAATGGATCAATCAATTTTACTTGGCTCCGCCCTAATTGGCTATAGTGTATTTAATTACTTTAGTGTCACAACTTGAGTCTAATATTTCACATAAATAAATAAATAAAAATAAAAATAAAAACCTTGTACACGGTACTAAATGTTCACATAAAACCAAATAATATAAAACATGTTTCCATACAGTTTTGTTTCCATTAATCATGACTATAACACATTTAATTCATAATTTAGACATGATTAATTAGTGTGATTTAGTATAAAAATATTATGTGTTCATAAATATGCATCAATATTTTGAATGAAATTGTTAGAGAAGGAGAAAGGTTAACTTACTTCACCTATTTATTTATTTATTTAATTTTATATATATAATTAAATATTTATAAATTTAAACGCATTGAAAATTAAAGAACATAAATATTAACTATGGTTAAAACAAGAAATAAGTAACTTCTCGAATCCATTTTAGTAGCATAATTTGCCTTATCCTTAAATACTAAATTAAAAAAGAAAAATTCAAACTTCACATCAACAAAAGCTTACAAATACACTCATACACCTGTCACACGGTTCTAAGCTGTAAACATTAGTATCAATTAATTATTATTACATGATATTACTACAAATTATGTAAACCCCTCTAGAAGAGCGTTACTTTTGACACAACACAATCTTTTTTATAAGAAAAATTAGTTATATATGATGCATAAAATATTTTATATTTAAATAGAATTTTAAAAAAAGGAATGAATTACATTTTAAGAAATGTGATATAAATAATTTATTTTTTAAATATAAATATTAATAACTATTTTCATGATTTGAATTCACGACCTGTAAATCATGTGAAAATCATTTTATTCCTGTTCTCCGACTAAATTCAAATGAGAGAAAACTAATCATCACAAAGTATTAAAGAAAAAGTATTATTGCATTACTAATTGTTGTTTGAACAGAGTCATCATTGTACTCAGATTAATTTGTTTTCTAAATTGGAGGAAGCTAATTCTAGTAATTTTCTTTTTAGTTCCTTCAATTTCAAAAAGATATTTACTTATTATTGACTTAATGCTCACAATAACTTAAAAAATAATAAAAAATAGTGCATTAAAGTTGGAATAAGTCTAATAATATGCGATGTAAATATGTCAAACAATTAGGACAGAAGTTGGATATATGTATAATTAAATACGAATTAAAGATTTAGAATGAATAATATATTTAATGTGAAATCATTATGTATATTCTTTTGTTTCATATTATTTAGCTTTTATTGACTTGACGCAGAAAATTTTAATTAATTAAAGAGGTATTTTACAAAGTTTATCTTATTAGTGATGATTTAGAACTCTAATTTGACTAATATATACCACTTTATGCAGTTACTTAATAAGGATGGTATGAAAAAAAAAAATGCAGAAAATTATGGCTTTGTTAAACTAAAAATATATAGAATGTATTAAAATGATATTTAACTTCGTGAACTTAAATATATTATGTGAAAAAGTTCAAATTAAAGATGGTCAAAAGAAAAAAAAATTGAAATGAACTTAAAAAAACTTAGACAAACAAATTAAAATAGCAAAAACTATCAGTTTTACAAAATTTTGGAAAGATAAAAGTGCTTTTTATTATTATTATTTTTTTAAAAAAAATAAATCTTCTTTTAAGAGTTGAGGTGTTTGATTAAACTTTTACTAAAAAATATACGTGTTTTTCCACCGGGGCAAATTTATAGCCTTATTTATCGTGCATGTGAATTCATAATTATTTTAGGCTTAAAGCATCGATAGATATTTAAACTTGTCCGCAGTTTTCACTTAGAAATCTCAACTAAAATTAGTCTTATTGAACACCTAAATTATTCAAAATATGTACCTATTAAATATAAAATGTTGATTTGACAAAAAATGTAAAATGTGTGTAAATCATTTGAATGGCAAAGTGACAAATTAAAAAATGACACTTGGCATATAAATAAGAAAAAAATTAAAATAATAAATTATAAGAAAAAAAAAAGAAATGATCTATTTTTTATTTCATTACATATACATTTCTTTATTATTTTATTTTTTTCTTATTTATATGTCAAATGTCATCTTTTAATTTGTCACTTTGTCACAACGCAAAGTAAATTGCACACACTTTACATTTTTTGCCAAATTAGCATTTTGTGCTTAATAGACACATGTTTTGAGTAGTTTAGATATTAAATAGGAACTAGTTTTTATTTTGAATAATTTAGATGTTCAATAGGAACTAGTCTTAGTTGAGGTATCTAAGTAAAAAATGCAAACAAGTTTAAGTGTCTATCAATAACTTAATTTTTTTTAATTAAAACTAGATATTTTACGCGCATATTTTTAAAAATTAATATGGTACTTGTTTAGTTGCACCCCACTTAAAAAAATATATACTAAACAATGCACTTATAGAAAGTTAAATGAAAATTAAATTATTTACCCAAAGAAATTAGGAAAAATTTCTCGCTTAATAATTTTTAAATAAGCAAATTTGTAAATTTGATCAAATAAACTATTACATCCTCTCGCAAATTTAATAATAATAATAATAATAATAATAATAATAATAATAATAATAATAATAATAATAATAATAATAATAATAATAATAGTAATTTTGATTATTATTAATAAAACAAGTTGTGACAAAGGCCACAACGTGGCTGAGGTATTTCCCAAACGAAAAAGCTGGAATATCTCATTCTTTAATTCCATATACGTTCTTTTATGTCCTAAATTTTTTTCTTTAGAAAAAAAAATCCATTCGATATTTATATTAGAGTTTGATTATTCTGAATTTGTGTTGAGAAAGAATTTTTCATACACAAGGCTTGAACTGAAATGTTTAATTAAAGAAAGAGCAATCTCATTCATTATTTGATGATTCTTATGTCTAAATTATGTCTTACTCTCCTAATTATATATCCAATTCAATATAGTGATGAAATTCAATGGTGGAATTAGAAGTTTCACAACAAAAAATTAAAATATAGAGTACATCCAAAAGAATAGAACTAATCAAAGAAGATTCAAAATGTAATTATTTGTCAAAAGGAATTTGGATGAATCCCTAGTTCGAAGTTGGCTCTGCCTCTTAAAGCTACAAATTTTTATAAGAAAATTAATAACTTTAACTCAAATTTTATATATATTAAGCAAATTTATCCAAAATTTAATAAGTAAAATAATTATTATACAACTTGTAATTCATAAATTAATAATCTTATCTCCCTCTTGAATTGCATATATAGTTGTATGGTGGCACCAAGAGTTCCAACAGAATTAACTGTTTTTGTTTCTTTGGTCTTTTTGGTGTAATTTTTTTATACTTTTAGACTAAGAAGCAGACAAGGCTGCTTTCATTAAAAAAATTACTTAATGTATTTAAAATATGGATAATTAATTAATTAGTTCATCTCTCATGCATGCAATGTATCTAGCAGTTGTCTACCTGGATAAGGATAACAAAATGGCATTTTTAAACACACGCAAGATATTTATTAACTATTTATTTTATTAAACTATTTTTATTAATGATATTTGAAAATTTCACAATAAATAAATAAATTATTCTTTCTCAATTTGTTAAGGTTGACCCCTGAATTACTGATCATGCAGGCCCCCATCCAGGAAAAAGAAAAAAGAGAGAGAATATTATCACAATTCAAAAAAAAAAAAAATGATTGCAAGTTCTTGGAAATGTTTGATTTGCTAGTCGAATGGGTTTGTAGATTATACTAGTAGTATTTTTTATATATATAAATAATTATAAGATAAAAATTTTAATTTAAAAGTATATATCTAAAATATTTCCTAATTTTTATTTAAATATTATAAAGATTTTAAAAACTATTTTGACTTTAAAGCATTTAAAATAAATCAATTCACATGTTTTAAGTGTTACATTCCAAGAGAGTACCCTAGGCATGACTGTTATTCAGAAATTATTGTTAGTCTTTCAGCGAATTACTTGGCTTGATCACTCATTGTATCAACGGAAGACTCAATGAAATCAAAAAATACACAAAGGGGCTCTTGGACATCACATCAATAGAAAGAATAGCTTTCAAAATAGATCAGAATATAATTCAAATCATAGCTCTACATTAATAAGAACGATTTTAAAAAACAGATTCAAATTTAATACCATATGACTCAGTCTATGAAACATCTATCAACTCAAGGCGCCAAAACAGTTACCACCTATGAGCTAGTAATGGTATATAAATTGTTGTCGTTGCCGCAGTCATCGAATACCTTGCAAGGGTAAGAGAGGTGTTATGTCAATGGATTCAATATTAAAGTCCTCTTTTGGAACAAGAGAGACATGACCTTTTATCCTAATTTTGCTGCATAGTTTATGAGGTTGAAATTGCCTCTATCTTATCCAAATCAATCCTCATTACTACTCCTAAAATATAATACGCACACATGCTCAATCAAGTAAGATACTTAAATTATCTCATTTAGCCTCATTTGGACTTTAACTCAAAAACTTAGTGTCTCATCTCAAATTGTCATGCTTTTTCATCAAGAATATACTTTAAAAATCATTTACATCTCATTATACTTTTTTCTCAAAGCATCATTTAACTCAATGCTCAAATTCATTTAAACTTAATGTTAATCCTCTTTAAAAACTCAATAAGATATACATAGGGCCAATTTAAAATAATAATTCATTTAATGTATGGCGGTCATTAATTTCAACTCAAGAATGATGCATGAGCCGTGGAGTGCTTCTGGAGAAACTAGGGTTCCAAGCTCCATGATCTCTAATTAAGTTTCTACAGGTCGTAGGTGATCCTTTTACGTGCTCATCCTGCATGTTCGTGAAAAAAGTACTGTAACTATATTTTTAGATCTGGAACTATGAATCAACACTATGAGTCATATAAATTTATAAAGGTCATAGATCCTTTCTCTCGTGAATTGAACGCTGACTAAAGATGGGAGAAGTATGAGGTTTATTGTATGAATTGTAGAAACTTCTACAGCCCGCCCTACTAACTCGTGAATGAGATATTGGGACATTTGGAGTTGGAATTACGAGCTTTGGTTGACGGCTCACAAAAAATTCTATGGCTCGTGGACCTGACTCGTGAAATGGACTAAGGTTAAGGATTGTAGGCCTGAGTTTCACAGACTAAAGATGTTATTCGTAAAAATTCATTTGCTGCAGAATCAAATTGATTTTTTGGACTTTTTAAATTTTTTAAGTGAGGATATTTTAGAGGGTGTTACATAAGTTATTTCAAAATTATAGACTTGAATTATGAGCCACTTGATACGTCGGATAAGACATGTTATCCCCAAATTAAATGTGAGCATTTAATTGACAATACCAAAATTATCTTATCTCATTTAATTTGAGATTAATTTATCTATATCATAAGCAGATAAATTAGTCCAGAATAATTTAGTCTGCATATCAAGGAAACACATTCTTATAAGTTGATCAAGTATTATATAAAACTGACTTGAAAAAAGAATATGTGAGTCATTTTTATAATCATAGATATATATGTAAGTTATTTTTATTAAAAAAAAATATTAGCTCTAAATAATAAAATTGACAAATTTAACAAACTTTTTTTCTTTAAAAAATACCCATAAATTGTTAATTTTTAAAGATAAATTAAATAAAATAATAATTAACTTTTTACTTTTTAATATGAGATTCATTGTGATAGAAAAAATATGAGTTGTAGTCGAGTTAGCTATATATGATGCCAAAGTGCCTTGTTTACAATATATGCTTATTACTTGTGGTTTGGTTAAAAAAATATGACTTCATTTATTATTTTTGCTTTAATTCATTTGATAAAGAATGATTTTTTGGATAATATTTTAATTTTAATTTTTTATATGATATGTTTAAAATTATAAAATTTAAAGAGCATTTTGATATATTTGACATAATTTAATTTAAAATTATAAAAATATTTTTTTCTTTCTTTAAATTTTATGTCAAATAAAATTGAACCATTTTTTTTAAAAAAAAAGTACTTATAAACAATAACAGAATCAAAATTATTATTAAAAAAATTTAAAATCTAAAAAATTAATCACATAAATTATCAACAGAATTTAATATTTATTATATACATATAAAAAATTATATAATTTATTGTGAAAGAGGATTTAAATGACCCCTATAAAGGAGTAGCTCCACTTCTGCTTGTTAATAATAAAAAAATTAGGATTAGAACAATGATTTTTAGTGGTTTAAAAGTTCCTTCAAAAGGTCACGGTCACCCAAGCAAAGTTCAGAAAAAGTTTAAGGATGGATATAAATATCAAAATATTAAAAAATTAAATTAAATTAAATTAATTTAATTTTTTAATTTTAATTTTTTGATTTTTCGGCTAGATATTGGTGATCTTTTTTGAAAAGTTTGATTCTTCAGTTTGATAGTGTAGGGGTTTTAAAACTTCGATGCATCGAAGAATCGAATATTTATTAATATATATATATATATATATATATATAAATTAATTAGAAATTAAATCATTCATAAAATAAGTCAAAGTAGCATCAAATTTATAATTTGTATAGTTAGTTTGAAATATTATTTTCCAAGAGAAATTCAAACATATTTTTAACGATTTATGTCATGTAAAGGATGTTTTCATGCTTGTTTTCCTCAAGCAATAATTGGAGGCACAAGTTCTTGATAAAAATAAATATAATTTTTTAAGCACAATAAGTGTTTCATGGGAGCACATTATCACTTAACATGATTTTAAGTTTTTTAAGTATCTTATGCTTTGATGTTGTTCTCATTTTATTTTTTATTAGTTTGTACCAAAAAATTATTTTAAAAACACCGAATAAAATCGAATTGAACTTGGAAAGATCGAATCGAACCAAAATATTTTGATTCGGTGTATGGTACACATTTTTTCAAAATCGAAGAACCAAATCAAAATTTGCTAAAATCGAACAGAAGAACCGAACGTCCACCCCTAAGAAAAACAGTAGATGTTTTATCAACTTTTTACTTTAATTTATTAACTTTTTTTAGTCGATACAAAATAATACTCTTTCCGCCTCAATTTATATGATTTATTTTTTTAATAAATTCAAAAAAAAAAGAAGTATCTTTCTATATTTAATAATAATTTAATTTTTAAAAATATTTATTTTATTATTAATAAAAAAATTATAGGCACATAATATCTATGATTTATTTTTGACTATAAATTTTAAAAGTTTTTTTTTCTTAAATTTTGTACCAAATTAAAGTGTTAAGCTAGATCAGATAAATTAGGATAGGTGGAGTATTACTTAAAGGACTCGAATTTAGTTTTCAAGAGTAATATTACAAGACATTTAAGAAAGAAAGAAAGACTTTCATGATAATACGAAATTAAACTCATAAATTAAAATAAATATTGATTATTTGGGAAATTAAACTACCATTAATTCAGATATAAAAATCTTTGTATTGGTACTTGTTTGAAGTAATTTAGAATTCAATGGTTTTCAACATTTAGCTATGTTTAGACAACTTTTTGTGGAAAAACAAATATAAAGTAGTGTTCTCACAGATAAAAGTATTTAGAGTGGAAATATTTAAAAACTTTTTGGAAAAAAAGAAAGCTCTAAATTACTTTTTTTCATGTAAAAGTTGTGGAAAATTGTTAACAACCATCCCGGGTAAACTATTTGAGAAAAGGTAGTAGACAAAGTTCATATTTATTTTGTGGAATTTGTCAATTCAAACATAATATTTTGCGTAAATACATAGTAACTATAAAGTGGTGGGACTATAAAAATATATTATGTGAGAAAATTATCGATCATAGTTGCTTTTTGTGTGAGACTAACTAATTAAAAAGATAATTAGTTATTCATATTCCATCTGTGAGATTTCACAAGATATGTTGTTATTATAGTATCTAATAATAATTGATAAATTAATTGAAGTGGTGGAGCCACTCTATGGCTCGGGATTCATTCAAATCTCTTTGAGTGAAAAATTATATTATTTATAAATAACAACAATAACAACATACTCAGTTGTGTTTCACAAGTGAGGTCTGAGAAGGGTATATTATTTATATATAGTTAAAATTAGTTTTAATTTATATATGATAGATATAGATTTTTTTTAATTAATTTACATATTTATTCTTTTAAATTTTATTTTTTTTTAATTCAAATTTTGACTCTCTCATTAAATCGAAAGATATATATTGAGGGATAAAAAGCAAACTAATAATAATAATAATTATTATCTTACATTAGGGGGAAAAGAACAATGTAATATGGCATGTCATAATCATTAGTAGTGGGGGCTTTAATTTTAACTTTAAGGAAGTTAGCCAGTAGCAAGGAAATGCCCTTTATTGTCCGGTTTTGTGCAGACAGAAAAAGAATTTAGTCTTACTAGGGGTGTCAATGAGACAATTTAATCGGTTAATTTTTAAAAATGATATCATTTTAGTTTTTTAAATATTTTATAATACAATAATACCAATATTTCTTTAATGCATCAAAAGGCTTCAGCTCATTGCGAGATAAGGAGGAGTTGAATGTACGCAACTTGACCTCTATGTTTAAAAACATAGCACGACTGTTTCCAAATGACCCATGATGAGCATCGAAAGTTACATTGACTAACAACTACTTCACAATTGAAAGAAGCGCAGACAGTTTAAAGAGCCATTTTGTTTTATTTCATCATACCCCAAAATTAAAAAATAATGAATCTTGGCTCTATCCGAGATTGATGAAAAGGAATATTTTATAATGTATAACTAAAATTAAATTTTTTAAAATTATCCCAATCATATAAGTTTTTTTTGGTGTTAGTACATTTCGATTAATTTTTGAGTTTTTTTAATTTTTAAAGTATCACTTCAAAATGTACTATTATTAAAATATTCTTTTTGAAATATATTTTTGAAGAAACACTTTAATTCACCAAAAAGTCAATAATGTAAATTTGTGTCATATTATCTTATCTAAAACTTTAATATAGGAATATTTTCACAGATTTTATCATATATATTTTGATGGAGTTTCTATTATAGTATTGTTATACCAAAAAATGGCTTTTTATAAAAGAAAATAATTCGAAAATCAAAAATCGATTTAAGCTCAATTAATTTGAGAAAAACCAATTCTCGAAATTCGAAAGGGAAAACAGAGTCGC
>JAOTQJ010000096.1:588049-613471 GCA_025642045.1 Solanum sejunctum
CGTTCTTGAGTGGGAGGTTGTCAAATGATAGCAAGGGAGGTAGGTCCATTTCTTTTCATAAGGTACAATTGGTCTCTAAGGGTTTGCATTTTATCACCTATTGAGAATTGGAGGTGTTGAACTTAAGTTATTATGGTAACTAGAATTGTTGGTAGTGGTAGATAAGACCTTGAATGTCCCTTTCTGATCAATTGGATTTAGGGAGTGTCTTTAGTTCAACTAGTACACCGATTATGCCTATAAGTCTCATGAGTAAGATCTTTACTCCCTACTCTAATAGGCTTATGGTGGTTTTGGTGATGATATGATGGTTTGTGTTCCCTATAGAGGTAGTGCATATGAGTCTTTTGAGGGTAGAACTACAAATTTTACGGAAGAAGGTTGGGTACTAAATAGGAGAAATGAGGATTTTGGTTGTGAGAGAAAGTCTTCCTAGGTCATGTGGTACCGGACGATGGTATTAAGGTGGACCCTAGTAAGACGAAGGTGATTAGAGATTAGCCTAGACCTTGACTTCCTTGGTTATTAGGAGCTTCTTGGTCTTAGCGAGCCAATACCATAGGTTGTGAATGGGATATCTTCTATTACTTTTCCTATGACTTAGTTGAACCTAAGTAAGGCCAATGTTGTGATCGACGTTTTGAGTAGGGTGCTTTGATAGGTCTGGGGGTTGCTATCTCTTGTGTGATTCCTTTGTGTTAATAGGATTCATGTGTGTGTCCTGGATGGTTGCATGAGTCTATAGTGGCTAGAAGAGATCTAGAAGGGGTGCCCTATGTTATCATTGCATAGATCTTGTCTTGTGATCTTAGTTGGACTTATCTTGATTTGTTAGAGGTCTTAGGGTAGTTTGGGCTACTTGCATAGCATGTTTCCAATGACTGTAGAACATGTAAGGTGGTAATATAATGGGTAAGGATGGTTAATTTACGTGGTCAACTACAATGGGTTAGTCACTTCTCTAGATTGATCTTTGATACAGGTGTTGTCCCCAAGAAAGGATGAGGGTAGGTGATATCCCTAAGTATCTTTTTAGACTAGAGGGAGAATTATTAGTATTGATGGACTTGTTTGGTTGACTTATGCACCAGTGGTGTTTGTGGGTTTCTTGAATAGGGTCTTAAAACTCTACCTTGATATTGTTTGTGGTGGCCCCTAGTAGTTAGATATTGATTTACTTAGAGCTTGTGAATCATTTGGGGATATTGTTGCAAGTCTTGGAATATGAAAGGTTGTTTGCTAATTACGATAGTTGTGAGTTGAGGGTAACAAGAAAATGGTTGGAACTCATTAAGGGTTATGACATAAGTGTGCTTCTTTTTCCCCAATGAGTCTAATATGGTGGTCGATGTTCTAAGTAGGTTGCCTATGGATAACCTAGCATTATAGTAAGTATGATAAGCAATGATTAATGGAGCCCATCGGTTGGGTAGATAGAGAGTTAGGTTGAAGGAAGTTGAGGGTGGTAGTATAGTGTTCTTGATGATTCCAAATCTTCTTGGGTTAAGAGGCCTAGATCAGGCAAGGCCTTGATTTTTGCCTTATTAGAGTTGGAAGTTTTGGGTGAGAGAATGATAGAGTGGAGGTTGTCTCCTAAGGGGGAGATGGTGGTTATGGTACCAAGTGAGTTAGGTGTATTTAAGGTTGAAAATTGAGTTGACGATTGTGAGTCCTTATAGAGTGTAGAGGGAGGTTGGTAAGGTTTCATAAGTTTGGGGATTTACCTATGGATGTAGATATGGTTCGTCCGGTTCTTCATGCTTCTAGGTGGATGGGATGTGTTGACGACTCTAGTGCTATAGCACTCTTGGAGATGGTAGGTGATATGGAGGACAAGTTGGCTTAGGGAAGATCCCGGTGGAGATGTTGGATGAGTAAGTAGAGAAGTTGATTAATGAGGATGTGATATTCATTTAGACCCTGTTGAAGGGATCATCAAGTCAAAGGTCTCCAAGGAAGCCAAAGTGGTCTTATGGGAGCAATATTCGTACCTCATTCACTCTAATCAAGTCTAAGATAGCGACTAAGTCCTTCATATGATTCCAAGTCCTATGTTTTAGTCCCTATATCATTCATATGTATTCACGTTTAAGTTGGCAAGTTTATGACGACTTTACACTTATGTTGAGATTTTAAAAATGGTGTTTTAAATGTAATATTGCATTCTTGTTGGGGCTGATTTCTTTATGATCACTCTTGTCTTGTACATCTCTTTTACATTCATGGACGAATGTTCCAAAGGGGGAGATATTGAAATTATCCCCCAAAGTGCTCAAAAATATGCCTCGAAGTGCGTAGAATTTTAAATTTCATATATCTTAAGATCTGTTTGTTATTTCAAAAGTCCGACTTTATATTCTTGTTCAGAGGGTTAAAATTAGGGGAAAAAGTGTCTAATCCCAATTTAAGAGCAAACGATTAGCAATTTTAATTTTTATACTTTTTTTTTATCTAGAATTGATTCACAACAGTACCGTGATGTGCAGTTGTCACGGACATGTGTTAATCTGGCCTTTGCGGCAGGTCCACATCGTAGACCATATGCAGACCTATGTATTTTATTGCCAGTGATTTCTGTCTCGGTCCAAGGCTTTGGGGTCTTGGACCTAAGTGTTCCCTAATGTGTTTTTATCTATACTTAGCCTTATTTCACCTTCATATCATCCTAACATTTCCTAATATTCTCTCAAACACTTAGACTCATACTTCACCCTAAATTCAGGTCCCAAAACTCAAGACTAATCCTAAGAATTTCATTCAACCTTCAAGTCTTCATCTCCAATCTTCACCAAGTTCATCTCCAAAGCTAAAGTATGTGGGTTTCTTTCGCCCATGATACTTAAGCCTTCTTTTACTCAAATTGCAAGATTTAATGTTGATTTACAAATAGGTCTTGCTTATTATGAAATTCACTGCACACAATGTTAAAGCTATGAGAAATTGTGACTGTTTTGGTATGTTTTGAGCTATACATCTTAGATCTAATGTGAGATTTGAGGAAGGATTTTGATGTATATTGCTTGAGGGTATTGCAAGGTGTTGATTGATGATTTTAAAATGAATTTTCTTGCATGATCTCATCTCTAACTTGCATGGTCTTATGCTACCATTACACACCCATCAAATGTTTGATAAAATGTCTGGTTATAGTTTCTTCAGAAATTGAAGTTCCAAAGCATTATATATGATATGAATGACTATCTGATGATGAAAAGAGCTTGGGTGTATGATATATTCTATATAAAGTATTGTATTAGACCATGTCTGATCCGGGTAACCTAGTTGAGGGGTTAATATCTCAAACACCAGGGTGATAGGTAAGATTTCCACTAACCTAGATGAGGGGTTTGTACCTCACACACTAGGGTGATGGATGCGATCATCACTAACCTAGATGAGGGTTTTGTACCTTACACACCTGGGTGATGGGTGCGATCATCACTAACCTAGATGAGGGCTTTGTACCTCACACACTAGGGTGATGGATACGATCATTATTAACCTAAAGGAGTGGTTTGTACCTCACATACTAGGGTGATAGGTGCGATCATCACAAACCTAGATGAGGGGTTTTAACCTCACACACCAGGGTGATGGGTGATATCATCATCAACCTACCAAGGGGTTTATACTTTGAAAATCTAGCTTGGTCTCTTCTACACATATGATATCTTGTATGAGCATGAGTTACTTAAGCATGTTTTACTTATGCATTCATCGTACAAGTCATATTGTTATATTATACCTATTGCCTATTGTTATGCATTTTGATTATGATGCCTATCTCTTGTTTCATTGCATCTTACATACTTAATACATTCAAATATACTAACACATACCCTTGCCTATATGATATCACCATGTAGGGATCGAAGTCCAAGTTGATTATCCTTCTCCTCCACGTGTCTAGTTCGGTACCACTCAAACTAGTTGGTGAGTCCTTTACTTTGGGAACTTTAGTATATGTTTCTCTTCTTATGTATTGAAACACACTTCTTTACTTTCTATTTTTACTATGAGGGTGAGCCTGGTTGTTTTATCTTGGTGCCCCGCTCTTATTTATATAGTAGAGGTGTTGTTAGACATGTTATGTATCTATGATATGACCCTTGACTCCTTTGTCTCTTGATTTTGATATTATGCAAGCTTCCCCCTTAGTCACTTGCCCTTATTTTCTAAACTTTTATATGTTACTTAAGCAATTAATCTCTCTACCTTAGTCCTAGTTTTGCCCTTGTTTATGTTTCTTAGGTTGTTTATATTACTTCGGCGATCAAGGATATTTAATGATATTCTCCGATCGCATCTAGGACCTAGGCTTGGTCCGTGACATGAATTATCTTCTAAAAGTGAAATATGAACAAAGAATCCCAATCAAACACAATAAAGACAGGTACCCATGAAGTCTAATAGTCTGACTAATATAAAGATACGTTAACTTGTCTATCATGTTCTTAACTTTCACTAGAATGAAATGAGTATACTTTGTCAAATAATTTACAATCACCCAAATGGTGTCATAAACGCTCACGGAAATGGATAAACCTACCACGAAGTCCATAGTGATTTGCTCCTACTTTGAAGTGGGAAAGGGCATCCTCTGAAACTCACTCTCAGATCTCTAGTGCTCACACTTAATATACTGGCACATCAAACACTTGGCACAAATGCGGTGATGTCCTTCTTCATATCACACCATCAATAGTACTGACTCAAGTCATGATACATCTTCATTGCCCCTTGATAGACGAAATATGTAGTTCAATGGACCTCTTCAAGTATCAATCTGATCAATTCACCCATCTTAGTGTAGGTTGGGCTTTTCCTATCAGAATATGTTCTGTTTGGGCCTCACCTCTGAATGACACTACTTTTCTTCTATCTCATCCTCTTCCTCTTCCTCTTCCTCTTCCTCTATCTCTGCCTCAATCCCGACCTCTCGTTGTTGGATCCTCTACAGGCTTATTGATGGGATATGTTGTCCTAACACATTATAACATATATTAATCATTTGCAGACAGAAGATTGAAAAAAGGTTAGATACCAATTGGATCATTATGTACCAATTGGAATTAAGTCATAGCACAAAAATTTAAAATGAGACAATATAAGAGTTTTCCTAAAGTCCCCTAGTCTCTCAAAGAAAAGTATAGAAGACTATGTATCATTCTGAAAGACTCTACCAGGCTCATTTTGATATAATAAGATCAACAAACCTATGGCTATGATGCCAACTTTGGCAAGACCTTGAAAATGCTATGAGTAGCACCCCCTCTAACCCTCTAGTAAGAGAATCAATACCAAAACCCAACTAAAGAAAACTAGCACAATTTAAGCATTTGAAGTCACAAAATCAAGTATAAATAACAAAAAGTGAGTTTCCATTAAACTTAACAAAAATAATCTAGCAAAAGCAGAAAACCCGTCTAGAACCTGAAAGTCAATGTACCAAAAGTCTATCTAAGTGTCCAACATCAAGGAACACAATGGACTCAGAAAACAGATGAATCCATGAAAGGCCTAAATAAGTTGGCTCGCCTTTGAATTTGAATGATCATTGGTCTCCTAGTTGATGTCTGTCAACAACTGCTTGAAGATTCCTTATAGTCAACAAAGAAAAAGCAAATATAGTATCAGTACACATAACAACCGTACACCAATAGAATTACATGGTTATTCCAGTAAGCGAAACATATAACATACAACTTGATATCACCCAAGCTACACCTTTTTGAGGTTAAAGCGGTTATTGTCAAGATATATAACCTAATCAAGGTTAGATCGAACCCACAGGGAATATGGTAAATTTAGAAGAATTCAAGGTAATTCGAGTTGATTAACCTACTTATCGGGGGAGGGAAGGGTTGTAACAACTATGAAAAGTAATCCTAAACTGAGACAAGTATTAAATCAGTATGAAGAGTAACTAGGGTATTGTATTCCCCCCGATTCCCTAACTTGGTATCACCAGATAATAGAATTCTTTTCCAGTGTTTAGCATGTAGAACAATAAGTTAAGTTCATCAAACCCTTTGGCCCAGGCGAGAGGTGAATTTCACTACGTGATTTGGTTCATCCCTGTAGTATGAAATTACTAACCTTTACCTATTTTTTCAGTACAACCTCCCCTTGGCCCAATTTGATTGATTAGACAAGAAACATCTAGTGAATCCTGTTAATTAATATCTTTTTCTATTCATTACTACCTTGATCCAATCAGTAACATTATGTGGGTTCTAACATTGGCCACCGTTAAAAAACACTCAATAAGAAGAGAATTAATTAATACATGCATCTACACTTTTCAAGAATTACAAATTATTCGATTTTACCTTGTTAGTTCTTCATGTTTTCTATAATCCTAGTTATGGATTTAGCTAATCATGATCAGTGTAGAGGCAAGACTTATGAATTTGAATGACATAATTGAGCACTTACACAAGAAAATTAGGCACAAGAAATTCAAACTCTTCACCAAAAATCATAAGATTGAAATTAAACGATAAAATAAAGTTTTACAAGTGTCTTTCTCAAGCTCTCTACTATTTTGCAATGTTATGTAACATTTATTTTGAAAAATAATCTAAAAATATATTTATAATCTTTAAAATATAAAATCAAAACAAATTAGGAGTAGGGGTGTGCAAAAATTGAACTGACCGATATTGATTTATTGTTATTGGGTTATTAGGTTATCGGATTTTTAATAATTTTAAAAACAAAAATTGGGTTATTGGTTCGATATTGGTTTTTACTATTAGGTTATCGGTTTACCCAATAACCCAATAAGATTATAATAATTCACTATTTTACTCCTTCATAAATATTAAGTATTAGTAATTTAATAGTAATAAGACATTATAATAGTACTTTACTTATTTTAGTCTTTACCGTACTTAAGTAATTAGTTAACCACTCTAGTATTTAGTCTTTAATCTTTACTCTTTCATACTCCATCTACTTTTATTAATGCAAATTCTCATTATAATCCATATCCGGTAAATCAAAAATCGAACTGTTAAGGACTTAAAATCGATAAACCAAAAATCAATAAAAATTATTTTATTGGTTTGTTATTGGTTTAGTATATTTAAAAATCGAAAATTAATAAACCTAACCAATAATGTATAGAACCGAATCGAACTGATTTATGCACAACCCTAACTAGGAGAACTAGGACGACAGACTCTACGGGAGCTTCTACGGGCCGTATATTATTATACCGCCCATAGTCAGGCTTTCGTGGATTACTTTTTCAAATTTGGGGATGATTTCTATGACACCCTTATATGGCCCGTATAACGTCGTATGGCTCGTAGGGGGTTTCGTCTAATGATTTTTCAGCAACTCCCCACTTTTTGATCCTCAGGGCATGATACCAAGTCTACGGCTCGTCTGCAAGTTTGTAGATTTAACTTTAGAAAATCATCCTTTACTAGAATTTTACACAAAATCATATCTATGGCCCATAGAATTCTCTACGACCCATAAAAGGTCTCGTGAAACCTCTGCTTCAGCAAATTCTGCACACTTTGCCCAAAAATTATGCTAATCCTGTAATCCTGGAAAAGAAATATAAAAACACATCAAATCTACTAACATCACATTGAGAATATACAAAATTTTAAGTTTTAAGTATCAAACCAAAAGTGTTGTATTTTGACAGCACATCACAACTATAACTTAGTAAACTAACACATACGGAAGAATAGCAAATTATAGTTCATATTTAGCATACCATTTTCATAATCATCATTATTACTGCAAAAAATTCAACAATGGTCCGATCATGGGATCCACACCCAAATAAGTTATGTCAAAATCTGACACACGATCCAATAATATGTCAGAACATTACACTTGATCCAATAATATGTCGGAATGCAACATTCAATCTAATAATATACCAAAACGTAACACCCAATTCAATAATGTGTCGGAACGTGACACTCAATCCAATAATCATGAGCACAAACATAATTACACACATAACGAATAATCCACAACTTACACAAATCCGATGATAGATTTATTTCATGCAATTTATTCATGGAAAATCATTTGTTGGGATCATGTCATTATTTTCTTTTTACATACATGTAGAAAGTACTATGATGTAGTTAACAAATGTATCGCACATATAGGAATATCAAATGATCACCGACCTCAAAACATGCACTTGAAAATTCTAAGTAATTCGGAGTTTTCTTTTTTTGAAGTCTTGGATTATCTTAATCTATAAATAATCAAGAAGTATAATAGTCAATAAATAATGACCTAAATTATCCAGATTAGATCAAAATACTTACGTTGGACACTTTTACGATCATCTCCTCCAACTAGGGCTTTTTTTCACTATTAATTGCAAGGTCAAAATCTTTTCTTATGAAGATTCTCTTAGATTTTAAGGTCTAGGTTGCAAGCTATATGAAGGATTAACTTATTTTTATCAATGAATCAGGTGAAAAATTAACGAAAATCTTTCCTAGGTCACTTCTGGTCTCTCAAGAACGAAATAAAAAAAGTAAAAATGAATTTGAGACTTTTTAAATTTAAAACTCACGACTATCCCCCATGGCGAAACTACCATAGTGGGATTTATCCCACCACGATCGGTTGTACGGTGACATAAATTTGTAACTTGCATCCCAAGTCTCCATTTCACAACACACCAACTATGATGTTCAATAATTTACCCTTTGCATCAAGATCAATTTCAGGAGTTCTACTCGCCCGAATTCAATTCCATTGTGATACCCCATAACTCCATACTCATAGGCATCTACGTTGCAAGTGTTATTTCTATAGGTGAAAAATGTATTAGGGTCATGAGAGACTTCTGGTACTTAGACGAGTTCAATACTTTCCTATAAATTTAGTTTTGAATGTTGGATTATGCAAGGATCAACTTAAATGATTATAACTTTTAGCAAATAAAGAACTAGATGACCCATGACATACCAAATGAAATCCCTTTGATTTAACTCAACAGTACAATTGGTTTTACCTTATTTAGAGTTTGAAGTCAAAAGTTATGGCCATTTTACTAAGGACTGCTAGTACAGAGTTGCACTACGAAACCTCTGTTATGGGGTCGTAGTGTGGGCTACATGTCATAGTGTGACCCGTTTAAAATTCTAGAAACTCCAAAATTGAGCCAAAGGTTATGGGAGGGGTCCTACGAGTCGTAGTACTGTTCATGACCCGTAATGGGTCCGTAGAGAGCATTTGACAGCTTTGTAGGAAGGATTCTTTTGGTCCTTTTCCACCCTTTCTAAGTCCTAGATTGAAGTTTTTATACTCATTTAAGGCCCCAAACTCTTCAGTTCATCATTTTATTACCAAAATATTCTCTCTAAAACCCTCAAAAACTTTCCTAAAAAATTTCAAATCCCCCATTTAAATTCACGGATTTCAAGGACAAGCTTTGGATTTCAAGAACCCACTCCAAACTTCACGTCTTCCTCAACTCAATTTTAAGAAATTCAAAGTTTAAGGTATGTGGGTTTCATCCATTGGTTCCTTTCACTCATGGAGCACAATCTTCCTTTTTGTGAAAATTACATGATTTCAATTTGTATTACTTATGAGTATCTCTTATTATTAAATATGCGCATAAATTATGTTGGAATTTTATCAAGTATTGTTGATTATGCATGAATACCTATTTAAGCTTATATTATGAATTGATCTTTGTCTATTGAAACTATGCATGATTTAAGCTATAAAATCTATGAGCTATTGTGAACTTTTGATATGAATTATATGATACCCATGATGGGGTTTTATCATGATATTGGTGGACTGATTTACATGACTTTAAGATGCATTGATTTCACTATTTCATGATCCATATTCTTGCATTTGCGCAAGTATCCATATATGTCCACCAAGTGTTTGGTAAAAATACATGACAAGAATTCTTAAGCTTTTGATGATCTATACATGTTTTACAAGTCAAGTGACTTCATGATGATTAAGGGTTTTCAAGTATGTAATGAATTCATGAAAAGTATCGATGATTTTGCAAGTATCAAGTTAAGTCCTATTTCATGATTTCTAGCTCTTGTGAGCCATTCATGTTAAAGCAAGGGTTCACGTATGATTATGATCTACTCTCATGTTATCATGTTACCATGTTAGGCTTGTCTTGGCAAGTAGACCACAACTTATTGAGGGGGTATTATGCCTCGATCACCTTGTCGAAGGGGTGTCATGCCTCGATCACCTTGTCTAGGGGGGGTCATGCCTTGGTCACTAAGTTGTAGCTCGCTCGGTCTATGTCGGTTAAGGTCTCTTCCCACACATATATTATGTACTATGAAAATTGAATGTAGCATGTTTTATTACATTGATCATGCATGCCATGTTGAGATTATATAGGTCCATTGCTTATGATTATGCACTTTGATTATATTGACTTATATCTTTATTGCATTGCATCCTGCATACTTAGTACATTCAAATGTACTAATACATATTCTATGCCTATATAATTTCACCATGTAGGAACTGGAGCTCCTTTTGTTCCTCCTTTTCCACGTGGCTAGTTTGGTTCTCCAAGAAAGCTTTGGTGAGTCTTCAACTCTGAGGACTATATCTACTTTATTTCATGCTATGTTGAGACCTATTTCTTATGTTGAATTCTTATTATTATGAGGGTGAGCTAGGGAAGTATCTTGGCCCCTGTTCCATTAAAGTAGAGGTGTTGTTGGATACTAAGTTTTTATATGCTTCCAAGCTTGAATCTTCTTATGATTTCTGTGTTTATGAAAAATATTCCCTTAGTCCCACTCCCCTTTTTACTTGACTCTTGTTATTGCTTATTTTGTTTTCGCAATCAAGGATGTGTGCATGTTACGAATAAGAGGCTTGCTTGGGTTGTCTTCGGACTTCTCATTCGCCGTGTCACATCTAAGCCCAAGGCTTGAGGCGTGACATCCATAAAGCCTTACAGGCTCCTTACTGTCTTGAATATCAACTCAAATAATCAAACTCACAAATTAAGTTCCAATCCATTATCAGATTACTCCAGACCTTACCTAACTAAAATTTATCCTAGTCTAGTCTAGGCTCAAAACTTTCAACTTACTATTGAGAGTTTTCTAGTTCATCATTGACCTATCCATAACAACAGGGACAGGTGGTTATAATTCAAGTGTGTATCAGTAATTACTGGAGAATTTTATATGAGAGACTTCAATTCGACAAGGAACTAGAATTTTTAAGCTTAGTAAAATACTTCCTTAGAATTTTTTAACCATAAAAAATTGAGCAAGCATCTTTAATTTTCTAAAATAATTTACTTCTTTTGAAAAATAAGTACTTTCAAGAATTTAAGTTAATTCTTGCCTAAAACATGTTCTAATTCTTCACATAAGTACTTTTTAATCACCTTGTATATTTTGCCACAAGAAATGTGTTTTTGGGAAATAAAATTTCTTTGTTTTGGTTCTTTTTTTTCCCCTCTACTTTACTAGTTTGTTCTTGGAGCATAAATTTACGCAAAACACTTCATTTGGAATGCATCATTTTCTATTGGAAGTGATCTTTACATGTTCTTACATAAGCTAATTAATTACTTTAATTAAAAAGATAAATTTTATTTAACTGAAGTTTGAAGAAATGATTATCAACCTCAACATCAGATAGAAATGATTATCAACCTCAATATCAGACACCAAACATGATTACGTTAGACGTTTATTAAAAATCTATTAAATACAAAAGGATCAGATTAAAGATATCTAAAAGTGGAATATGACATCATTTTATTCATTTTAAGAATAATTATTGTTATTATAAGGAACTATGCTGGGTATATTTTTGTATTTCTAGGAATTTATAGCTTTATGCAAAATATAAACAATTTAAAGTAAAGGCACCTACGGGTCATTTGATTGATAGTTAGAGTTATGCAGGCGCAAGTCAAAGCCTCTTTTTAAGTTTCTACACTATCGAAGGAGGTGTTCTCACGTCTGTGTCCTCGTCAGCACAGAAGATGCAAAAAAAAATAAGAAAAATGGTTATGGGATTACCTTATGGGATCATTTAGTATGAGGTATAAATTATAATAATCTCAGAATAAAATATAAGATTATTTTATTTCATATTTAGTTGGAAGAATAAAGTAATCTTTAGACTATTTATCCTACTATTTTTGTCTTAATAATGGGATAAGATATCTCATATATATATGATGAGATAATTTATTCCAGACTAACTTATTTCAAAATTAGTTATTCAAGATAACAAGTTATCATCCAAACGACCCCTTAAAAATAGAGTGTGCCCTAGAACTTCGATCATACATTGGGGATATTTATGTCTTTTCTTAAAAATAATTCATAAATGCCCCTATAACTTAAACATGTCAAATATTATACTCCTCTTTAACAAAATAACTTTCTTTCTTTCCTTTTTAGTCTGGTTTCAAAATAATGATCCCTTTTTTTTGGCAAACAATTTTAATTTTAATTTTTCAAGACTTTAACTTGAAGATTAAAAAATTAAAAAAATTCTTTCTTTTTTTAAATTTTATACCAAATTAAACTAGATTATTCTTTTTGAAGTGAAAAGAGTATAGCAATGTTATGCTTTATGTGAAAAAGAGAGTAAAAATGAACCAAACTTTATATAACTTGTGCTAGATTATATATGAAGATTATTTTTTCTCACTTTTGTAAATGAATAATATATAAAATTATATTGATTTTAATACATGAGTAATTCTCCTCCGACCAACAGTACAAAAAAATTATGTAGATAAGTAAACAGTACTAGTTAATAAGTTAATATAGCTATAATTTGAATTAATTATGACTCGCAGCAAACATCTAGTTATAATCATAGATTGAGTTTTGTATAATTCACGCGATTTATACAAATATTATTTGCGATTATACAAAAGTTGTGTATGAATCAAATTACATAGCAAATTATACAAATCTTGTGCACATATTGTACAGTAAAATATAAAAATGTTACACAAAAATTGCAAATTATATAAATATATACAAATGCTACACAAATTATATAAAT
Source organism: Solanum sejunctum (assembly GCA_025642045.1). NCBI lineage: Eukaryota > Viridiplantae > Streptophyta > Magnoliopsida > Solanales > Solanaceae > Solanum > Solanum sejunctum. The sequence goes on from JAOTQJ010000096.1 coordinate 601,091, forward strand.
ATTATTATAACTATTTTATAAAATGTAATTATCCAAATTATGTCTATGGAATATAATTAAATTATATACGTCCGTCATTTATAAAATTTACTCATATCCAAACAATGCCTTAGTAAATTGAAAGGGATCTAAATAGTGCAACACATATATAGTGATAATATAAATAGATGGTGACTCCTTTAAGTGGCAAATTTAGTGGTGGCTTGTGCGGCTCTAGAAAGACTTGGCCCAAGAAAAGATGAACAATGTATTGACGTGGATGTCACCACTTTTATCATATTCCACTTAACAAATTAATCACTTTTATATTTTTAACAAAAATAAATTTATATATATGGGCAAGCATTTTTCATGACATGATAAAGCAATGCCAATATATACTATACTACTTTCCAGAATTTTAGATATGACAAAGCAAATGCCAATACTATATCAGTCACTAATCATTATCTTATCAAAAGTAGGGGTGTGCCAAAATGGTGTAATTGATAAGTAGAATTGGAAAAAATATTATACTCTCTTTTATTTTACGTAGCATTGTTATTTAATATAGTATTAAAAAAAGGATTTTAAAAGTTATGATTTAAAATAATCTTTAGAAATTTATGTGGTTGATAATTATTTAATTAGGATAAAAAATAAATTTAATGTTAAATTGTCTTAATTATAATAAGGTAACATTTTTTTTAGACGAATTAAAAAGAAAAGGACGTCATATACAGTGAGACAGATGAAGTATTAATTTATTGGTATTAGATTGTTAAATTAACGATCTTATAAAAATAATTATTGGATTATGAATTCAATTAATGGTCTTATGATTTTGGTTAATAGTTAATTTAATGGATAATTGAATAAAATATAGTAAAATTATTGCTCTCTTCATTCCATTTTATTTAGTATCAGTTGACTTGGCGCGATGTTTAAGGAAAAAAGAAGATTTTTATAAATTTGTGATTTAAAATCATTTATAAATATTTGTGTAGTTCAAGATCATTTTATTAAGGGTAAAAGAAGAATTTGAAAATATAAATCATTTCTAATTATAGTAAGGGCCTACTCATTATCAAAGGATCAAGGGATACTACAGAAAAGGACCATTTCATATTTAGCATACGCAACTTTTTTTGAGACAGACTAAAAAAAAGTGTCATATAAAATGGGATGGAAAAAATATTTTATTTCAATTTTATAACGACTTTAATATTTTACCGCCCCTATTTTCTATGTATTACTTTCGGTTGTACACGATGCAAACTAGCCTCTCGATTGCGACACATTTTTTCTTGATATAAATTAGCTAGTATTACCTTTGTTCTTCTCAATTTTAGATTTGATTAGGATAAAGGTTGACAACTAATGTTGTTTTCATAATTTATTGCACGAGTCTTTAAGAGAAATTCGAATATTTTTTTTAAATAAAAGTAATCAATTTTAGAAGTTTGTATTGCACTTGTATTCTTGTTATTGTTTCTAATTTATGAACGTCATGTATATATGATTATATGAGCATGTTCTTATCAGTTAAAATAAATCATTATCGATTAATAAAAATTGATGATATATATATATATATCTTATTATTTTGGTTAACCGATTTAGTGTATTCACAAATTATAAATCAATAAATTTAATCGATACTACATAATATTGGATCAAATTGATCGATGCACACCATTACTCAAAAGTATTTTGATCAACTCCTTGTAATTAGGGTTGTGAAATTTGGAGATTTTGGATTTACTATATATTCTGCCTATTTTGTTTCTCATAATATTTATTTTAAAATTTTATTTTTTTTAAAAAAAAAAGTGAAAATTTTCTGTGCTTGGCAAGTACAAACTATAGAACATTAAATTTAAATTTTATCACAAATGACATTTTAATATATTCACTAAAATATTATGGTACGTTTAAAATTACATGTCTTAAGAATACTTGTAATTTGTGACCAAAAAAATAAATTCTATGACCTGGGCACACGTATATAAATATATAAACTAAATAGAGGGACTAAGAAAATTTTAGAGCACTTTTAATCGGTAATTTCGAGAAACTTGTAGAACACTTTTAATAGGTAATTTCCAGAAATGTTTAGAGCATCTTTAATACTTAATTTATTTATGTTTGAAATATTATGTTTGTCTTCTTTATTAAAAATAATTCAATATTATATGGCATTTATGAGATCTCCATAATACTACGTAGGGGTGGCAATTGGACGAGTTAGGTAAAATTTGAGTGAGTTATAATGGGTCAAAATGATAAACGGCTCAAGACCCAATCCAATTTGAATTTGCTTGTGTCACAACCCAAGCCTAGGGCCTAGATATGACACGGCGCAAGGGGAATCCGAAGGGACCCAAGCAAGCCTCTTAGAACATCATTACACATCCTTGATCGCGAAAGCAATAAATCAAGCATCAAGAGATAATAAATTGGGACAACCGGGGCTAAGAGAACACTTTTATATCATAGACATCAAGAACAATAGAGTCAAGGCTCATAGTAGAGCTGTCAATACAGGTCGACCCACCCCATCTAGGCTAGCACTTACAGGCTTTGGAATTTGATAGGCCAAGCCAGGCCGGGCTGGCCTCTTTTTTTTATGAGCTAGAAAATAACTAGCCCAACCCATTTGTAAATGAGTTGCGGGCCTTGTCGGGTCTCATATTTTTTAAATAAACTTTTAAATTAAATTATAATTTAAACATATTAAAATAAATAATAATAGGATAATATTGCATAATATTAGTGTTATCATTACTTTCTCTTTCTATCTTTACTTGTGCACTATACTCTTTTGAGATGTATCCAACAATATTTATCCACTTTATGAAATCAAAATATAATGTCAAACTTAATTTTTAGTTTATCCTTATCATTAATTATAGTAGTTATTTCTTATTATATTTTCCAAAACATTGTAATTGTTATATTCAAAAGATGATTTAGTAAAGTTGCCCATATTATTTACTATTTCTTAATCCCTGTGCTAAATCAATAAGAGACAAGTAAAGATGGATAGAGGAAGTACATATTATAAAAACATAATGTGTATCTAAATTTTAATATTTAAAAAATCTTAAATGAACTTTAACTTTGGACTCTTATTATTTTTAATATTTTTTTTATTTTTAATTATTTTTTATTCAGCTCATCTGGCCCAACCCTTATTGCAAAAGCCCTACAAATCAACAGACTTATTTAAACCATGCTAAAAAGCTCATTTTTTAAATGGGCTCCAAAAATAGTAAATCAGCCCTACTAAATCACGGGTTAGGCCAGACTGGCCCAACGAGCCTAGCCCATATCGACGGCTCTAGCTCATAGCATAAATATATAACATGTCCAATAACACCTCTACTACATAGATAAGAACAGGGGCCATGACAAACAACCGGGCTCACCCTCATAGTCTATACATAAACAAAAGAAAGATAGTCTTAATATATAGCAAGAGATCATAAGTCACGTCCCCCGGAATGGAGGACTCACCAACAAGCTTGAGAGACAATCATACTAGCCAATGTGGAAGGGGGAGAATGATCAAGCAGTCCTCCGGTTCCTACATGGTGACATCATGTAGGCATAGAGTATGCGTTAGTACGTTTAAATATACTAAATATATAGGATGAAATGCAACAATAGATAGACATCATAGGCAAAATGTATAATAATATTCAATAGATAGCATAATAGTAAGATAACATGTATGAATGATGCTTGAAATAAAATCATGCTTATATAGAATATAACACATGTTTAAGGAGTGACCATTCTTAGTGCAATCCAAGGCCTACCACCTCCTTGGAGAGGCGTATAAGGTACAAATCCCTTCATGAGGTTGATGGAGTATAAATCCCCCAACAAGGTTGATGGAGTACAAACCACCCAACAAGGTTGATGGGTACAAACCGACAACAAAGTTGCATGGGTCTGCCACCTCCCGAACAAGACGATCGAGCTACAAACCCCTCAACAAGGTTACCCGGGCCTAAAACCTCCCGAGTGAGCTTGGTCATCCCCAACACTGTTGACATCATCATCATATATATACATTCCTTTCATCATCATATAATCACCATATATAAACCTTCCTTTCATCATCATAAAGTCATTCAACTCATAAGACATACATTGGAACTTCATTTCCTCAAGAATCCATAATTGGATATTTTATCAAACACTTGGCAGGTGTGTAGTGCTAGTGTAAAATTATGCAATTCAAGAGTGTTATCATGCTAGAAAATCCCATGTAAAACCATTAATAGATACTTTGTAACACCCTTAAGCAATATACATCAAAACCTTTCATCAAATCTCACAATAGATCTTAGATTCATAACCCAAAACATAGTAAAACAGTCACAATTTCTTAAACACTAACATAGTATGCAGTGAATTTCATAATAAATAAGACTCATGAGTAAATTAACTTTAAATCATGCAATTTAGAGTGAAAAGGACGCTTGGGCATCAGGGGGAAAGGAACCCATGAAAGAAACTCACATGTATGAACTTGATGAAGATTGGAGATGGAGACTTGAAGCTTGAATGAGAACCTTGAAATCGGGATGAGCTTTGAGACTTGAGTTTAGAAGTAAAATATTTGGCTAAGTGTTTGAATGAGTATTGGGGAATGTCTTGAATGATATGAGGGTAAAATAAGGCTAAGTATAGGTATTTTCACACATGGGAACACTTAGGCCCAAGACTCAAAAGTTTTGGACTGAAGTCAAAAGCTGACAACAAAAAGCACTGTGGCTCCCCCTGGTGCGACCTCTCTGGAAATCGCATTTTGCAATTTCTAAATTTTGATACGGTTACTCTTAAATCGGGGTTAAGACCTATTCTCCACTCAATTTGACCCCCTAAACAAGAATATGAAATCGAATTTTTGATATCATGCACGAATTTTGAGATATATAAAAATTACGATTTTGGGCACTTCCAATACACATTTTCGAATACTTTTTGGAATCGTTTCAGCTTGGATCAAAATGGATTGGGTCAAAGTGAGTTAAAGAGCGGGTCAAGACCCAACTTTTACCATGTTTTACTTATTTTGTTTGTTCTTTATCAATATTTTAGTACTAATTAAATTATATTTTTCTTTATTATGGATATATAAAATACATCAAATTAAAAAGAAAAGTGTTTTAAAAATATTTTGGCAAGATCTCTCTCGAGTTAATTCGAGTTGCATATCAACCCAATTTTAAATGGATTAAAATGAGTTGAACTAATAACTAACCCGTCCAAACTTCAATGAATTGAACGGGTTAGATTTAATTTTATCACCCCTAATATTAGGCTATTAGTATATGTGATGTCGCATTTCTCTTAAAGTTATTTAAAATAAACTGTTGATATCTAAAAAAAATCTATTAATATTTATTATTGTATTAAGTTTATTAATAACCATCAAATAGTTAACTCGATAAGTAGTACAAGTTGGATGCCTCACCTCGATTTTAGATAGTGACAAAATTGATATCAGAAAGTCTAGTGAACGCATATGAGGACTAATATATGCGACTGCAGAATATCATAATTAAGTCTCATATCGATTCTAAAATCCCATTGAAGGCCCATGTATTTTGTTTTAATTTGAAATCCACATATCAAATGCAAATCATATCTAGTCATAAACTTCTGATATATAATGCGATTTAGCGTATGTGATGAGAAATTTTTGTAATTTATTTAAAGGTGATATCAATGTAGAGAGATTTTCAAATTTATCTAGAATATGAATTTGATCCTAGAACCCTAATATTTTAAAAAGAGTAAAAGTTCATAAAATTTTATCAAAGTTCTAAATTTTATTATCATAGAATATGAATACGCGTCAAGCATTTTTAACGAAATTCAAAGTATGACTCTTTTCGAATGTACTTTAATTCTAAAGATTATTTGAACTAAAATTTTGTGCATGCGTGAATAAACTTGCATTAAGCCTTCATAATGTGTTTTTTCCTATGAATAGGACTTATTGAACTATATTTTTAATGTGATATTTTAACGAATGTCTTTGATTTTGATATTTTAACATGTTTTTTCTTAATAGATTGATGTCTTTGAAATACCTTTATTAGAGGAAAATGATTTGAATAATAAAGTTATTTGATTGAAGTTTCATGATTGTTGAATTATTTATGTTTGGACATATATGGACAAGAAGTTATGTCATTTTAGAGGATAAAATAAACTCTTTTCTACATTCAATGAGTATTCGATATTCAGATATACTATTATTTAAATAAATACTTTTCATAAACACTCAATGAGTATTCGATACTCAAATATACTATTGTTACTTTTTATGGTATGTTAGACATAAGAGAGGAACAGGTTTCAAATAATCACATCACTTAGGAAAAGACTTGCTATTTATACAAATAAGTGGTGAGTCCAACACTCTTGCTCATCGTGGTACTTTCTAACACTATATATCGAGTTACTTATTATATACATATATGCACGAGCGCGTTTGAATATCTATTATGTCAAAGTCAAATTTGTGACATAGCATTAATATAGCAATCCTAAGAAGTAATGAATTATGCCTTGTAATATTCTATATTTGAATGTGTATCAACACATATTCGATTGATGGATCATGTTAGTTGTCCATAACCAACTTCAACTACCCGAGCTGGTCATTAGGCCGTACTGCTTCTTTTCTTTCTTCCACTTTAGCCATTAATGGTTTCTTCTCCATTCCTCTTCCTCCTCCTCCTTCTTCATTTTCTTTTTGTTTCTTTCGGTCTTTCTTCTATCTTCTTCCATAATCAGTCAGGCATTAAAGTTTCAAAACTTGATTTAAACTTTTGATGTGCAGCAAAAATGAATTATTTTTGCACCAATTATATACCAAAAAACTAAAAATATTGAAAGGAGCTCACATCCAAAATTTGGGAATATTAGATGATATTTTGAATTTGTCGAGATTGAGTAGAAAGATGTAAAATTACTTGTAATAAAATTGTTTTTACTTCAAGAATCATCTTCTTCATAATCAATCTTTCCTTTAACTATTTTTCATCATTTTTTTTCTTCTCTATTTAGCCTAATAAATATTCAGAAAAAGTTAGTTCAATAAATAGCCATTTTATACTTTATACATAATGAAGATATATTCAACTTTTGGAATATATCATAATATATATTTAATGTATATTTTATGTGTAGGTAAGTTATATTTAACTTTTTGAGTTTATCATAATATATAATAAGCGTAGAGCTCATGTATAAATAAGCTTTATTCAGCTTTTTGACTTTATTATTATGTATCTTCAATGTATATTTTGTGTATATATAAGTTATATTCAATTTTTGGATATATCATAATGTAAATTAGCGTATATCTCATATATAGGTAAGTTATATTTAACTTTCTGAGTGTATTATAATATATTGTTAGTGTATACTTCTGTCATATATAGGCACGATTAACTATCAACCATTTAGCCACACGTAAACTATGGCTAAAATCCACTTTTTTTTTTTACTTTTGCCTCTTTTTTATGTTAAATAAAAATATGACTATATTTATTGTAAACTAATTATTTTTTTATATATTTAAAATTAGTCTTAAATAATTATTTTTATGAATTTCTTAATAAATCTTTAGGTAAGGGCTAGATCTTCGCGCCCTATGTGCAATTTTATTTGTAATTGGAGCCATTTGGTCATTATAGCATCACTGTGGAAAGATTGAACTTTTCCTTTATTTTTGAATCTATCTTCTTCCTTCTTTTGTCATGATTAATTTAAGATTAACCCTTCTACCTATATATGTTGGAAAAGTGATTTTAATATCTCAAAAAGAAATATCATATTATTATCTAGATTTATGTTATTAAATGAGTCTTAATATTCCTTTTAATTGTCCCATAAATTATCATTAAAGTTAGCCAAACAAATAATTATTGCAGTATTTTTTTTGACTAAAAATAAATTGTCTTCAATTCCCCAAATAAATTGTCTTCAATGTATTTGATGACATTCATTCTCATACTTTCAATTATTGTTATTAAGACTTAGCAACCTCTCTCCTTTGGCTATATATATACTCATCTGTTCTTGTATAGAGATAAGGGGAAAATATGAGAAAAAACATATTGTTTTCTTCTTTGTTTCTTTGGATGAATTTATATTATTAAATCTTTGTTAGATTTTGGGTCCTAGTTTTATAATAGAAGAGCTTGCAGAATCTTTGTCAGAGATACAACTATATCAGGTGAAATATCTTTAAGGACAATGTCTTTTGGCATGACTCAAGCTATGTGAATTCTTTCCAAGTGCTCATAATGAAGTGTTCATGTTTGTGATGATGTTTGTTTGTCAAAATGAAGTATTTTCTATAAGATTTTCAACAATATGTGCATATTTAGCTAGCCATTACATTTTTTCCTCCCTCGAGCTTTTGATGTCTATGCGATAGGAGCCATGGCTGCTTTACCCTCTCCCCAGCGTATGGTTGTGGGAGAGACAAAACACCAACCCTAATAAACTCTGCGTAGCAACCCTTAAACCATAACAAACACCCTAAAATTTGTCAAAAACCATACTAAAACCAGTTGAGTATATTCATGGTGAACCTACTGTGAGATTTACTATGGAGGAAAGGGAGCAGTTTGTTAGGGAAGAAGGTTTACATCAAACAGTGATTATCAAATTTGCATATGGTAAACCAGTTTTATCCGAGTTACGAAAGCTTTTACCGAAGCAATTTTATGTTAAAAGAAACTATAATATTGGACAACTTGATTTTCGTTACTTGTTAATTAGGTTTGATTTATATGAGGATTTTGTACATGTTTTGTCAAATTCATATGTCTATTTAAGTTTGATGGAGAAGAGTATTTATGTGAAATTTTTCTATGGATACCATCATTCAACCACAAGGAGGAAACAACTAAATCCTGGGTATGGATTTCATTGCCAGAGTTACCAATAGATCTCTTCATGAGGAGATCCTTTTATCAATTAAGACAGTTGCAGGGAAGTCTGTTGGAGTAGAAAAAGAAACCCAAGATCACACCAGGCCAAGTACGGCTAGGGTTAAGGTAATCCTAGACCTACTCGACAAATATTCAAATCGAGTAAGATTACAATATTTAGAGAAAGAATCGGGTAAAGTTATTTAACATTATAAAAAAATTATCTATGACAATCTTCTGCTATATTATACTCATTATAAACATCAAAGACATAAAGAAAATAAATATCGTCTGTTAATAGGGAAGACATTGTCTCAAGATGATCGTTTAGCCGACGAAGCTGGGCGAGATTTTGCACTTATATAATTGGATTCTGAGGCTAACAGTATGGAATAATTAAAGAGAGATGAACATGATTTGTCAGACTCTAAGATTGTTGTGAAAAAAGATATGAAAGAAATAGTTGGTCTAAATGCGGGACAACGATTGGTTAAGAATCATAATACTTGGCTACTATTGTGAAGGAAACTAGTGTAGTTGATGGAGTCTCAAAGCTGCATAGGTCCTAGTGAAATTGGGATTGATACTTTACTAGGTTCAACTATTAAAGCTACTTCTATTGGCGAGGAAGTAGTAAAAGCAGTTGCAGACCAACAGAAACTATCTGAAGCTTCAAGTTCAATGAAGAACAATTCTACTCAAACCATCAAGAAGGAAGTGGTTCTTAGTGATCAAGGTGATATAGGCACAAATTCAGGTGTTGCTGAACCTATAAAAATAACGCAACCTCATGGGTTGAATAATCTTTTTATTCAAAAAATGGACATTGAGACTGCTACAAATAAGAGGAAGGAAACTGATGGTACAGTATCAGTATTGCTAGACAAGAATTCGAACAGAGGGAATGAAGTTGGTAGCAAAGAGAACTGGAACATGGTTACACATAGGAAGGAACCATCTAATGTTTCTCTAGGCTCACAAAGTGATTCAGCAAATGATTTATTATATGTTCAAATAGTTTTGATACATTTTTTAAGGATATTGAAAAAAAAGGACAATATTATGGCTCCAACATTACACTTTTCTCATCCTAAAGTAAACAAGATAATTCAAGAATATTAGGCTGTCATGATACTCAAATCCAATTTGACGATAAAGCCACCCATAGTCGCATTGAAGGCCTTAGCTCACGAGGTCTTCTCAATCTTTGGAGTCAGTTGTAGAACTTCATGGAAAATCTAGATAGCTCTATTGTCCAAAGAGAATGATAAAGATTTGATGAAAGGTATGTCATCACCTTCTCAAGCTAATCTCACAAACGTTTTAAGTATTTTGAAGTCAAAACAAGGTGAGATGAGTACTCCTATGTGGGCTTATATGGTTGACGAAGAAGAAAAGGTTTCACCTCCTTTTTTGAATGTCAAATTAATACAATACTAGCTTTTGTGCCTAAAAGTGTGATTGCAAAGAAGAATGAACCAGAGACTTTAGCATTGGAATTTAGTTCCACTAATAATAATAATGTTATTGATAAGGACAATGAATCTTTTGATGAGAATGAGGAAGATAATATTTTGGATGAATGCTTTGATAACATGGCTAGGGATGGGGATATCTCACCTAGGCATCAAAGAAGTGGAAGCAACAAAAATAAAAAGAAGAAACATGATAGGCAACATAGTTGGGATGGCAAAATGACCGAAGAGTTTGTTCCAAGGCATCTACCAATGTGTCTAGCAAAACAAACTCATATGACAATGTCAATTGATTCAACAAGAACCAATAAATCCAAGAAGAAGTGATAAACTATCAAGTTGTTTTAGACAAATTTGAAGAAGAAGAAGACAAGAGGAAAACACTTTAGGTTACATTAGATGGGTTATCTATCTTTTTTAATTTATACATTTGTAAAAAGAAGATGGATGTTGATAACTCAACTTTCTTCTAGGATTTTATATTTTATCATTATTTAAGCATCCTCATTTGTAATATTATCATTAAGCGTATTACAAACTTGATGATGATCGTAGAATACCTAGTTCTCTCTAGTTCTTATTGTCTCCATACTTGTTAATTAGAAGAGGCTGATACCTTATTAAGATTGGTAAGGTAATCCCTAGCCTCCCCCCTCCCCCCGCCCTTTCTTGTACTTTTTCCTATTGAGAATTTTTATGTAATAAAAAGCTTCTATAGCGATATAAAGTTGAAAAAAAAAAGAATGTGCATACTTAGCAATGGAAAAGCCTTAGTGATTTTAATATAATATTAATTGATATTGATTATTGTACCTCCCCCCCCAAAAAAACCAATCAATACAAATGATTAATGTGATGTTATTTTAAAATAATAAACAAGGATATAGTTTCAAAAAAAAATAACGTTAATTTTGCTAAACCTAACACCAACTCTTATCTTTTGTTCTATGAAATTTAATGTATAAAATATGAAGTTGATAGATAAAAGGGGTTTCATATATGTTGTGAGAAATTACTATTGAAGAAACATTTGTTATAATTATTGTGCTTAGTTAAAGGGTTAATTTGGAATTTATGTTATTTGCATGTACATATTATCTTTTATAACCTAATGCCTAGTTTTTAAAAATAGATGAATTATTTTAGCTGCTGGCTTGAAATATTTGGGATACAGTGACTGATAAAACTCCCTTCATATCTTAGTTCTTCTTCCACAACAGATATAATAGAAAGAAAATCAAAAGAATTGAAAACAAAAATAATTTTCTTTCTTCATATTTAACATCAACATCAAATATAAATGTTATTGCGAAACAAATCTTGGTTTCCTAGTGAAAGAGAAATTTGAAGCAACTCATTTGTTGTAGAAAAATTAGTAATGATTCCCCATAATGTTTCAAATATATAGATAACCTCCATCTTATCTTCATCTATGAAACATAACACAAATCAGATCGATATATATGAGCATTCAATCACTCGTGAAGTCTAACATCTCCAACGCACATATTGAACTGAGTTAATACGATATTAATAAGATACCAATTCATAAGATAAATAATTCATGTAACCTATGAGCTACAAGAGGTTACCTATAAAATTTCATAAGCTAAACATAAAATTCAATCACATATGAAAAAAATTCGCTATTTATATAAGGATACTGTTACTCATAATATTCCAAACATTATTCACTACTTGAGTAGTTACATATTTCATCACTCATCCTTTATAGTGACAAAGTAGAGTTCATGTTTAACTTCATATACACAATCACACTCTATCACTCTTTGAGACTAGAGTGCGTCGATGACACTCAGAGATCATCGCTAGTTACCAAGCAAATCCTTGGCCCTATCACTGATTCAATTAGCGTGAGATTCAATGGAATCAAATAATTATTTAAATGGCTTTTAAACATCACAATCAATAGATAGAATAACTTAGAATATAAG
>JAOTQJ010000096.1:620423-644202 GCA_025642045.1 Solanum sejunctum
TGAGCGTGTGGCCCCTTCGCCACGGCTCACTTATATAACGGGCATGATGACCTTTACACATGATGATACGTGAGTGCCTGGGCCCTTTGCCTTGGCTCACCTATATTATTACGTGTGTGGCGCCTTCGCCTCGGCTCACCTATGTTACAGTTTGGATTTGTGTTGAGATTTCGAAGATTTGAAACTTCTAGTGTTATGCTGTGGTATGGCGCTAGTTTGGAGGTCGCCATCGTTTCCGTCCAATATGCATTATTTTGATGTTTTAAATAAAGAAATATTTTGATGTTTACATCCAAGTTTGACTTATATATTTTATTTGGATTATTACTCTCATTTATATTTCATACTTTCCGCTTTACATATTCAGTACGTTTTTCATACTGACCTCCTTCCTTTGGGGGGCTGCGTTCATGCCCGCAGGTATCGACGTACAGGTTAGAGAGCCTTCTTCTTAGGATATCTGTCTACCGGTGAAGTATTCCCTTTGCCTCAGAAGCAAATTTATGATATATATATATATATATATATGTACACTCGTTTTCTGTATTTTGCATTTATGTACATTCGAGGGTATGACGGGGCCCTGTCTCGTCCTATGATTCAGTTCATATGTTTAGAGGTCTTTTGATACATGTGGGTGTGGGAATTGTGTTTGGTATGACTTCGTATGTATGATATGTTTGTTGGACAGTTCTACCGCAATAATGACCTTGTCTGCCCGCATATATATGTATATAGATGTTTGCTGTTTGTTGGATTCGCTGTTTGTAGGTGCGGCTAGTCAGTAAAATAGAGAAAACTCTGCAGAAATTTTGATAAACTCCGTAGCTATTATAGTTGGAAATCCAGTGTAATATTTGTCTAGGTGCCCAATCGGCACTAATCACGGTCCCTGGGTTGGGTCGTGACATAAAATAGCTCAATTCAAGAAATAGGAAACTCAGTCATCATGTCAAGAGTCTAAGTAAGAATGTAATTTAGACAACGACAACTCATCTATCATCTACATCACATCCACTCAGAGTATTATCAAGGCCTATTTGGGAGTTTCTCTAACCTACAACCATCACATGTAAGCTGGTGATGATATAACAAAGCAATGTTGTTGCCATATCCATCCAATATCCTACCAGATGTATAGGACATCCCATCAATAGATCCAAAATCGGTAACATCAAGTCCTCATTTTGGGACAATAGGAAGTATTCAGTTTTACGTTTCAATCCTTTTCAACGCTGGCTACATAGTTATTGAGTTCGAGTTGGACTTACTCTTACTCATTCGGTGCTTAATACTCCTTCCTAGACTCAATATGCTCATAAGACATCAACTCTATGGTCAACTCATTCATCTAGTCTCATTGGACATTTATCAACTCAACTCATCACATCAACCATTAATCTTTTTGGTTACATTATTTTTAAGTTCAGTCCTTGACTTATAAGGATTCAATCATGCATCATTCTAACTCATAAAATTTAGGAGGACAAATGTAGAATTAAAGTATTTAGGGATTCCATATACTATCTGGGCTCAAATTATGCTCATGCATGCTCATATAAGTAAAATATGTAAAAATAATAAAAAAATCATGCTAGAGTTCATGTAGTATGGCAACATCATTTAACCCAAGCATTTATTTCATAAAACTGTAATTCATGCAAGATTATGTAGATATGCATTAAAATTTATGAAAAACCTTCAAGAAACATTCATGGGAGACTCAATTTACTTACATCACCATCAATCCGGGTTATGGGGCATATGGAAGAATAGATTTCATGTTTTCGGTAGCCTTACATATCTGGAAGTTTTGAATCTTGAAGTATCTTGGAAGAATTCACAAGGTTGTCTTCAAACTCTAGCCCTTTTCTCCCTTGGAACCTTGTTTTTACGTTTAGAGAGAGTGATTTAGCATAAAAGTATTAAACTGACATGCTTAGGGCTTTATCTAGTGTAAAACGCCAATCCTAAGTTTTGAAAGGGTGGAAAAAGACCAAAATAACCTTTTTTAAAAAAGCTATCAAGATCATCTACAAGCCTATTTACTAACCGTAGAAAGTTCCATGACCCATAGGGACCTTTCGTAAAGTTTTAGCCCAATTTTGGGGTCTTTGGTTCACCTTTACGAGCCCATTATATGACCCATAGAAGGTTATACGGCCCGTAGATGAGTTCGTAAAGTCTAGAACTAAAAATTAAAGTTTCAGGAATTTGTTTCACGAATTAGCAGATGGGTCGTACTTCAATTTATGGCCCGTAAGGAGGTTTCATAATATCACTCTGCTCTGACAGTCTTTAATAAAGCGGCCATAATTTTTGACTCCGAACTCCAAATAAGGTAAAATCAATTCCTTGGAGTGCTAATTCAAAGGGCTTTCATTTAGTAGGTCATGGGACATCTAATTCATTGTGTGCTAAGAGCTATGATCATTTAAAGTTACACCTTTGCACAATCCAATACTAGAAACTTAATTTATAAGAAAGTTTTGAACTCGACTATGTACTAGAGGTACGTTATGACTCTAATACACTTCCTACCTCTAAGAATAAGGCTTGGAACATAGGTATATTTGAGGATAGAGTTATGGAGTATCACAATATCTTCCCCTTGGGATCATTCATCCTCGAATGATGAGCAACTAAGAGACCTATCAAGAAGGAACTCAAATACTTGGATACTCGAATACTCATACTTTAGAAATCAGTGTTAACTCAGGATTCAGAATTAAAGGAATATTTCTAACATCATCATTAGGTACGAATACAGTTAAAAACATGCATAGTCAAATACTCATAGACTCAAGAAGAATATCAACTCATAGATAAGAATTCATCTCAACAATGAAAAAGTAACTCGGGAAGTAGAAATAAATTATTACCATCAATTTCATCATTAGAAGACACGAATATGTGAGGGTATTTGGCCTTCATATCCTCTTTAGCTTCCCAACACTTAGAAATAATGTTTGTCCTTGCACATAGCCCATCACGAATTTGTCCCTTTGGGGTCACCCCAAAAGACACCTCACCATATGTAGACAAGTCCTTTACTTATATACCCAGCATGTATTTTGTGTTTTATCAATATGGGACTTCTCATCTCAAGATGGGTTGTTGCATACACCTCCTCTATGGACTCAGCATTCTCGCTGAGGTTTGCCCTACCGCATGGGATTCGCTTATACTGAGGTTTACCCCACATCACTGAAATTCGCCTAAATTTAGTTGAACTTTGATCCACATCGACAAGGATAACATAAGAGTGGCTCTGATACCACCTGTAATAATCTGACCCAATACTATAAAGTATGATTCGTTTTGGGCCTAGCCCATCACGGATTCGTTCCTTTGGACTCACCTCAAAAGGTGTCTCACTGTATATAGATCAGTCCTTTACTTATATACCCAACATCTCTCTTGTGTTTTGCCGATGTAGGACTTCTCATCTCAAGATGGGTTGTTACACTTTTTTATTTCTTCTTCCAGTTTTTCTTGTGCTTGAATCCTGAAGATTTTGTACCACTTGATTCAGACACTAACGCACTAGTAATAAATTTAGCAACAATCAAGTCGTTCATCTTCAAGTTTAACATGTCACTCAACATTAGAAAAATTTTATACTTTCATTGTGGATCAGGTTAACCTTCAAATATTCTCAACTATTAAGAAGAGTCACTGCTTGAACTTGTTGCTCATCAAACAGAACGTGACCATTAATATTAAGTTGTGTTATTATGTTTAACATCACTCTAAGGTATTGTTTGATGCTTTAGTCATGATGTCTTTTGAAAGTGTCAAACTTGATAATCAGTTATCTTATGTGGGTCATAGAAGTGCCCCATATGTTCATGGCAATTGCATCCTTATCGCATGAACATTAGAAAATTTCTCACATCCAGAAATTATCTTATCAATCGCAAAGCTTACAATGATAACACATGCAATGAAATCTGCCGTTTTTCAGACTTTTGCAAGTTTCAAGATTTCTCTTGTGTTGAACAGTGTTATCCTCGTCTAGTTGATTTAGAATATAGTTTATGCCTTTGAGTGTATTTTTCTCGTCTACGACATATCATATCTTATGACTCCTGATATTATAATTATCACCATTTAGTTTCTTACCTTTGTTTAAGTCAGCAATGATACTTTTGGTTGCTATGTCTGTAACTAAGAGACAATCATGCATGTTCACTCATCAATTAAGCCTGTGTGAATATACATTTAAGCAAATTAGTTCTAACAATAGTTTCACATATGGTGTCAAATTGAAAGAGTTTTTGAAATATCCAATCATCAATTACGTTCCAAATGTTTAACTAAAATTAGAAATTAATTTCTCAATGTATTAATAAAGACTTATTCACAAAAATTACTAAATCTTAGATCAATTCAAATAATCAAAGTATTTGAAAAGCAAAGATATAATATAATTCTTAATTTGTCAAAACAAGACAAAAAATAAAACAACTTATTCATTACAAAAAAAATTCAAATAAAATATATGCCAGTAATCTTGACCCATTTTACTTCTAAAGCTAATACGAATCTCCATAAAAATTTGTTTGGCATTGTTTCATCATATCCCTCATAAATTCATGCTTCCAAAGAAATTGATAAAGAGTCATACAAAATGGCTAAGGCTTCTTTATCCTCAACGATAATATGTTTTTCTTTGGTTTTATTCAATTTCTTATTAAAATCTCTAAGGAAGTCTAGTAAAGAGTCTGACTCATCCATTTTAATTTTCTTGAAAATAGTGAGCAATTTTTCCCTCTCTTCTTTCTGCCCTCATATTTCTATTTTGATTTTGTTCCATAATGGAATCAATTCTTATTTTTGGTTCTAAATCAGAATCAATAAATGATCTTTTTTTCTTGCATTGTATCCTTTTTCTTTTTGCTCCTCCATTAAGATTACTCTCACTTGGAGTAACATGAACATATTCCGATTCAGCCATATATGAAATAGAAATCAGAAATTCAATGTAATGGCATATACTATTCAACAAATGACAACACAAATTTTTTGCAAAGAATAAAAGATCATACTTAGGAATTTAAAGATGAATATTACTCTATTTACATTAAAGAAAATCAACCAACACGATCCAAATTAATAAACATAATAACTGATTTTTTAAAAAAAAAATAAAAAAAATTGCTTTTTTCCCCCAAAAATCATATCTTGCTCGATTTTCATTCGATTTCCTATTATAATATTTTTCTGGACAGTCCTAAATCAGTAGATTATGATTATAAAAATTTAAAGCAAAATATTTGACATGAAAATTTTGAAAATGTCAAAATCTGTAGCAATTTTTCATAAAAAAATATAGTAAAAAATTGCTAATTTTAAAAATTCATATCTCACTCGTTTTTAATCCGATTTTATATTATAACAAATTTTCGAAAAGTTTAAAACATGTAAAATATGAGTTCATAAAAATTAGGCCAAAAAACTTATCGAATGAGAGTCAAAATGGACCTAAATGAAATCTGTTTTTTCAAAAAAAAAGTTCAAAAATCACTAATCATCAAAAATTCATCTTAAATTCATAACTCAGTGAATATCAAGACATTTTAACATGGAATCTATGACCAATCCATCCATGCTGTGATATCATTTGTAAACAAAATTAACAGGGCAAGAACAACGAGTCATACTTTTCTTTAATGTCGTAGTCATTGTTGTTATCACCAATAAAATTTGCCTCAGATCTACTTTTCTTTTACAAGAAATATGGATCGTTGTCCACAAACTAAATGCCTTATGTGATTGATAAATGTATACCCAAATTTTTTTTTTTGATTTTCTCACAATTTTTATTTTTACTGATACGATAGTTTTCAAAAGATAGACAGATAACTTCTCACTCTTGCACTCTCCTAGTTGGACAATAATTGTCCATTCTCAGATAAGGTTGGATAGTTATCATTTAACTGTACCACCTTATTTTTTAAACCAGATTCACCGGTCGAATTAAGGATTGAATTGACAATCCGCATGGATGACCTATGATCTCAAAATTCTTAAAATTATTATTTATAATAATAAAACTAATGTCATAATTTTTTTTCCAAGTCTTTATTTGAGCACTTATCCTAAAATTTAAATGAGAGACAAAAATATCTTATTTCACATGGTTCAAAGGAAATGGTCAAAATCGATTTTGAATAGGAAGTGGGTGATTTTATGTTGTAATAATACCAACGATGAATAATACTACGAATGAATTATTTGTCAAGACCGTTTTCATTCTTGAAATGGATATGTTTATCGGATAGAGTCAAAATCTATTTTAAGGTTTCAAATTTGACCATTGCACTTTATTTGTTATATCTAAAACAATAAATAAGTGCTTAGGTACTTCTTAGCTACTTATTGAATGGTATTTTTGAGTTAATTAAACTAGCATTTGCTACAAATTTTCAAATATTTTTAATAAATCATTTTTTAGTGAAGTTTCATTATGAGTTTGGTCATAGTTTTTGAGAGAAATACTTAATTTTTTTTAAATATGATTTATACTCATAAATTATAAAATTATTAAAAATATCATAAGTTTGTATCATCAGTTTATAATGAACATATTTTGTAAAAATTCATGACAATGAACACAATCAATGTGAATTTGGAAGAAGAGAAAGAAAATAAAAGTAAAATACTTAGTGATTTGTATACAAAAACTGCTATTACTACTTGTACTTAGAAGTGCTTTCGTGCAGCTAGCTTGGATAAAAATTCTATAAAATATAAATGTAATTGTATAAATTTGGTACAACAAACTAGGAATTAATTTAATTCAAAATTATAAATAATTGGTGTTATAAATTTTAATATTTTAAAGATTCAAAAGTGCTATAATTTGGCCCTAATTCTAGTTTTTTTCTTTCTATAATTTAAGAACTTGGATGTTTACCCCATATATTTGTCTAAGTAATGATAAGCTCTAAGTCAAATACTAGTTCTTAATTTTCTTTTCAAATATTTTTCAAATATATTTGTAGCCAAATGACACCTAACTAATGTGAATATATTTTTCAGAAAAAACAACCAATGAATGGTCAAATTGACCTATTTTGAATATCTAATGAGTATTTTAAATCTTTAATTGGAAGTGAGTAAATATTCTCCTTAATTTTATGATTTAGAGAGCATATATCCCACATAAATAAAGTGGTGCATATATATCTCTATTATTTAATAAATGATGTATATTTATATTTTATTGATATATTTATATTTACTTAATTGAAAAATTATAATACTAATTTTCAATTTCAAAAATACTACGTGGCTTTAAAAAAATTATCTCAACTCTTTTTTACACCTTTAAACTTTGACCAAATAAGAAAACATTCAATTTCTCTTTTACATAGTCATAAAACAGATTTAAATTTGGTCTGAATAAATAATATTTTGGGATTTTATTTGGTTGAATCGGGTCTAGATGAATAAAAAATGAATGAGATACAGTAATTCTTTTTAAGCCACGTGACTTTTTGAAATTTTTTAAAAAAATCAATTTTAAGATTTTTCTTTTAGTGTGTTAATATATATATATATATACACACATCATTTTGTAGGCGGTGAGGATATATACACACTATTTAAATAAAGAATAAGAATATATACGGACCACTTCTTTAATGAAGAATATATAAAAAGAATTAACTCATTTCTTTTTAATTTATTTTAAAAGATGATTATATTCTCTTTTTGATAATAATTTAATTTTAATTTTTTATATGACATATTTAAGATTATAAAATTAAAATATATTTTGAGACATTTCATATAACTTTAATTTAGAATTATCAAATTGAAAAATATTTCTTTAACTTCTTAAATACTAGAATTTGGCCCTAAATTGTAGTTTCTTCTGTAACTTAAAATCTTGAAATGTGTATCAGATATATTTATCAAATAATAACAAGTTATATAATCAAACAATAATTCTCAATTTTCTTTAAAAATAATTTTCAACTATATTTGTGATCAAACAATACCAAACTAATGCGAATATATTTTTGAGAAAAAATTAATGAATGATCAAATTTACTTATGTTGAATAGCTAATGAGTACTTTTTTAAAAATCTTTTTCCCTGAAATGGGTAAATATTCTCCTTAACTTTATGATTTGAAGAAGGTATATCCTTAGTAAGTTTAACAATCTTAAGCAGCTTTCAGGCTCATAAGAAGCTCTTGTAGCCAACTACATCGAAAAATGCAAGAAACTTTGAATTGAAGAGATTTTTAGGCAGAATTGGTATAATTATTACCGTGAGGATTGAAAATAGTGCCTACATATTTTTGTTGTTTAATAAATAATTTATATTTATCTTTTTTATTAGTATATCTATATTTACGTAATTGATAAAAATTATAATACTAATTTTTCAATTTTATAAATATTATGCGGCTTTAAAAAATTACTCACCTCTTTTTACATCTTTATACTTTGACCAAATAAGAAAATATTCAATTTCTTTTTTATTTAGTCATAAAATAGATTTGAATCCAGTTAAATAAATAAACTTTTGAGAATTTTTGGAGTTGAATCAGATTTAAATGGATAAAACAAATGAAATACAATAATCTTTTAAGCCACATAATATGTTCGAAATTTAAACCAAAAAAAAAAGTAATTTTAAGATTTTTCTCTTTAGGGTGTGCATCAATTGGTTCGGTTCCATTCAATTTATATAATATTGGTTCGATTTATCAAATTTTAGTTTTTAAATATGCTAAATTAATAAAAAAATTAATAAAATCATTTTTATCGATTTTAAGTCCTTAACGGTTCGATTTTTGATTTACCCAATAAGAATGATTATGAAAATTTACATTAATAAAAACTGACGGAGTACGAAAGAGTAAAAATTAAAAATTAAATACTAAAGTGAGTAACTAATCACTTAAGTACGATAAAGATTAAAATAGGTAAAGTACTACTATAATATCCTATTACTATTAAATTACTAATATTTAATATTTACAAAGAGATAAAGTAGTGAATTATTATAATCGTATTGGATTATCAGTTAATCCAATAACACAATAATAAAAATCGACATCGAACCAATAACCCAGTAACTTTTTTCTCAAAATTATTAAAAATTTAATAACCTAATAAATCAATAATAATAAATCAATAATATTTTTATTAATTCAATTTATCCGTCGATTTAATTTTTCACACTCTTACTTCTCTTAATTCTCTTAATGTGTTAACAAAAAAAAAGTACATATACATCAGTTTATAGACCATTAGAATATACATACACACTATTTATTAACGAATAAGAGAATATATATGCACCAGTTCTTTTAATGGGAAGAAATACATATTTTCTCTGTATAAAAAAGATGATTCTATTTTTTTAAATTTATTTAAAAAGATGATTATTCTTTTGTGATGATATTTTAATTTTAATTTTTCATCTTAGATATTTAATACCACAAAATTAAAATATATTCTGATAAATTCAATATAGTTTTTAATTTAGAATTACAAAGTTTTTAAATTCCGTACCTATTTAAATTAAGACATTCTTTTTTAAAATTATAAAATTTTTATTTTAAATTACAAATTTGAAGGGTATATCTGTCCATTTGCGCTTTTATTTTCAAATTTTGGACAAGCAAGCTGCATAACTGTAGGAGTCTAAAAGGGGTATTTCAGTCAATTCAATACGCCACGTGGCGTCTAATAATTGGCTCTACTATCTGTAGCTTCAAAAGTATGACCGCCATCATGATATTTTAGTAGGGTAGGGGTGGGGGGTGGGCGTGGTATCCACCGAATAGGAAGGGTAGAATTCGGGATTCTTCAGACAAATTTGCCTTTTGCTATCTCTCCAAGTCTTCTTCTAGTCCTCTACGCTCTGCACCAAAAAAGCACAAAAATATCTGCTCAGATCCTTTCGATCTTCTCGGATTCACCATGGTAAGTTTTTACTTTTTGTTGATTTTCTGGTGTTTTGATTGTAATTCAACTTAGAACGAGAAGAATCGTTGATTTTATCTACTGGTTATGGAGTTTTTGTTGTTGTTGTTTTTAGTTACTTTGTTGTACTTTATTCGATGCGTTATTTGTGTGCTGATCTTTTTTTGTTTGTTTGGCGTTTTGATCTGTGCATCTATGTGTTTTGTGTGGCGGAAACCCTAGGTTTTGGTTTAATGATGATGGATCGGATTTGATGTAGTTCAATCTGTTTTACTGGTTTGATCCATGAGCATTTGGTTGTTGATGAATTGTTGTTTTTTAATAAGTTGGAATCTGTTTTACTGGTTTGATCCAGAAACATTTGGTAGTTGTGGTCTTTTTTCTTTTGAAACAAAAAAATGGGAGTCGTTTTACTGGTTTGATCCATGAGCATTTCGTTGTTGAGGTCAGGATGTAGTAGTACACCCGATGCATTATATGGAGTTGGAACTTTTTCAAAAGTATCTGTCTATATACAGAGTTAAGATTTTTCCAAAGGCAACTTGAGGTTCGTTGTCTTGAAAAATGTTGTGGGTGCAATGTTAGCACCTAACTTAAATTCCAGAGTTGTGATTCAAAAGTATGATGGATCGGATTTGATGTAGTTCAATCTGTTTAACTGGTTTGATCCATGAGCGTTTGGTTGTTGAGAAATTTTTGTTTTTAGAAAGTTGAACCTGTTTTATTGGTTTGATCCAGAAACATTTGGTTGTTGAGGTCCTTTGTCTTTGGAAAAAAATGGAGTCGTTTTACTGATTTGACCCATGAGCATTTCGTTGTTGACGTCCTTTTTTTTGTGTGTGGAAAAAACGGAGTCTGTTTTACTGGTTTGATCCATGAACATTTATTTTTTGAGGACTTTTTAATTCTAAAAATGGAAACTAGTTCAGGTTGTTAGGATGTAGTAGTAAACTGATGCATTGTATGGAGTTGAACTTCTTCAAAAGTATGTGTCTATATATTCAGAATTGTGATTTTTCCGAAGGCAACTTGAGCTTCATTGTCTCGGAAAATGTTTTGGGTGCAGTGTTAGCACCTAACTTAAATTCCTAAAGCTGCATATTGTAATACTTGGTCAATTTAGAGGCTTATTGTATTACCAGCTTTGGTTTTAATTCCCGTGAATCCATTGCCTAAAGTAAAGACAATGGGTGCAACAGGAAGCTGCCTCTGCTTTATGCTGAGGTAATTTAGAGGCTATTCTAATTAGGTGATATTTATTTATTTACTTTAGCTCCCCGATATACTTCAATTTTATTTTTGCATATATTTCGTTTATGCGAAGAATTTTCACTTTGGTCTATGTTTCATTTGCAAGCTGTATATGGCTTTTGTTTTTCCTTTTCCATGCCATTCTTCCTGCCAAGCTGAAACCTAGTGTCTTTAGAATTAACAGAGTTCATTGTAGGTGCTAAGAGACTAGTTATGAAGCAAGTTTTTCAGCTCTCTCTGATCAAGTCCACTTTCTAATTTCCTGCGGATGTTTTGACTTCTTTTTTGCAAAATAGGAATCATCCTCGTATTGCCATGTTGGTTTTCAAGAAAAGTAGCTTCAAGGCGCGATGGCCCACATTGGCTAGTGCATATTCATTTATCAGACATGAGTAGAAATAAAATGTAACAATACAAAAGAGTGTACTAACTTGTTCGTTTCAAGCTTTTGAAATTATGTCTCTTGTGCTTTTACTTGTCTCATTTTTTTTCTTTTTAATTCATTGTTGTCAGTTCCATGAACACAAAGTTATGAAACATCTTCACTGATATTGGGTAAATTAATCAATACCAACACTAAACCCACTTGGATCAACTACATGAATCTGTCATGTCTATCTACTTTATTCAAGCCATTATAGTATTCAGAATATTAATCATAGTTAAACTGTTATATTGGTTGTCAACCTGCTATGCTTTGTTGGAGCTTGAGTCATTCACATGTATTGGTTGTTTGTTAATAAGTATATTGTATAAGTATCTATAGAATAATTTGCCTTTAGTTGTAATATTATGAAGAAACTTTATTCACCTTGGATTTTCTTTGTAGGCTAATGCTGCATCAGGCATGGCTGTGCACGATGATTGCAAACTGAAATTTTTGGAGTTGAAAACTAAAAGGGCTTTCCGCTTCATAGTATTCAAGATCGAGGAAAAGCAAATCGTTGTGGAAAAGCTTGGTGAGCCAGCTGAAAGTTACGAGGACTTCTGTTCACACCTGCCTGCAGATGAGTGTCGTTATGCAGTCTATGATTTTGACTTTCTGACACAGGAGAGTGTCCCAAAGAGCAGGATTTTCTTTATTGCATGGTATTGTCAAATGATTGGCTTCGTTTTTAGTATAATTGAGAATTTATATACTTCTATTGCCAGTAGTATCCCCCACCCCGCAAAAATAGTTACTTTAATTCCTTGTCTTTGGTGTATGCTCACTAACTATTCATATTTGTTTATCTTCTGTTTGTTTTGCATAGGAGTCCTGATACCTCTAAGGTTAGAAGCAAGATGATCTATGCTAGTTCCAAGGATAGATTTAAGAGGGAGCTGGACGGGATTCAGATTGAGCTGCAAGCAACTGATCCCACTGAAATGGGTCTGGATGTTTTCAAAAGCCGCGCCAACTAAGTAAACTTCTCTAGTTCAACATTGGATGTTCTCTTTACTTTGTCGAAGAGAAATGTTAATATTTGTTGGGAAAGGAGCTCGGCTAAGATGATATTGGTCTGTTGTTAAACTCTATTTGAAAGGCTTGTCAACTTGTAGACATTATGTGGTTTTGATCTTATTTGTGATGTTTGTGTGTGGCACTCATACCATAAGTTAGCTTTTGGGGCTGGTACGAATCAACAATTGTTACTGGATTGTTCTTTCTTTGACTGTATGTTCTCCCTATTCTGTTACAACTTTTGGAATCCATTTATTCATTATGTTCCTGGTTGGTTGCTGCTTCAGTAATGTTGTGTTGTGCTTAGATGGGTATATCCTGTGTGTTAGTTTTGCTTTAAGTTGGTGTGAGGAGGTTGAATTCTTTAAGTTAGTCTATCATCAGTTTGATTACTATAATTTTGGTGGGTGAAAGCTTTATTCTGATATGTGTGTAAGATTTTATTTTGAGCCAGGTTCTATTGTATCCAGCCTCTACAGTAGGGTTATGGTCTATGTGCATCCTTTGCTAGATTTCATTGGTAGGATTCATGTTATATTTGTTTAAAATATACCTAATGTTTGTTTAACTCCAAGTGGACTAAAAATTGGGAAAGCTAAAGATGTACGGGTATAGCTAGATATTAACAGTTGGATCCAAGATTGTAAATAGGAATGCCAGTTTTAAGCCACCTGTTTGACCATTTCAATTGAGAAGGCTGAATGCAATGGCTGCCACCTCTTAAATTTGCCTGACGTTCAATATTTTTAGAAACGACATCTCTATTTTAATGAAATAGTAAAATTGGTATACGCTCTATTTTTTTTTAGAATTCACTTGTGAAATTTCATTGGGTATGTTGTTTCTTGAAAGCTTACTCCTATTAGATATTTCTATGAATGAAATAAGTTAGTCCATCCCAATCGGCTCTTACTATCGCATGACTTGATTTGAAGCTTCCGTTTGTCGTTTTTAGGAGTGATAGTTGAGCGGGTTAGATAAAATTTAGATGGGTTATGATGACTCAAGACAATAACGAGTCATGATTCAACTTGATTCAAATTTCCTTGAAACAAATTGGACAGGATCAAAGCGAATTGGATAATGAGTTATAGAAGGAGTTAAGATTCAACCAAATTTGACTTTTATCAAATTTGACTTATTTTATTTATATTTATTTTTATAATATTTTAGTACCTAAAATACATTGTTTTAATTATGGGTATATAATATATCAAATTTAAAAAGAGAGTTTTTTAAAAATATTCTGATAAGATTTCTCCTTGAGTCAATTTGGATCGTATATCAACTCAATTTTTAACGGGTTGGATTAAAATGAATTAAGCTAATAAATTGACGGATCAATATCCCGCTCAAACTTAACTCGAGCGGGCAAAGTAGATAGATTGAGCTTGATTTTGCCACGCAAGTCGTGTTATATGATGAATCCTAGTGAATATTTCAAAATTTAAGAAATTCTATATCAAATTTTATTGATTAGTGATAGTTTAAATAGCCGGACGAAGAAAAGATCATCGAAGCAAAGCAGCATTTTTTTACCCACCACCCTCCATGATTGTGCCCTTTCTTTGTGCTGTGACCTTTTTGATGATTAAATATTTGTGTTGTTCTGGTGACTCTAAATTTAAAAAAGAAAAAGAAAGGAAATAGAAAGAGGACCAAATATACAAACAAATGTTCTTTTATGACTAAGTCAAATTATGACTCGTTCTTAAGCATAAAAGGAAAGCATCTCTTACTAAATTTTTTAAAATGGCAAATTAATAAAAATTGCGCCGTCTGTGGGAATTGGACCCACAACCACATGGTTAAAAGCCGTGCGCTCTACTACTAAGCTAAGATGATTTGAATAATTATTATTTTAACATTATTAATGTAAATATATGTTAAACTCTAAATCAGCTAAAAGGATAATACATGAACTCTAAATATATGTTAACATTCTTACATTTTGTCTGACAACATTTACATTATTTTGTCCTTTTAACTTCTTTTGTCTCTTCTTTTTTTTCAAACTTTTTATGTATTCCGTCAAAAATAAGAATTAATAGTTGAAAAGTGTTGGGCAAATTGAATAATAAAATCTTTTTTTATTTCTTCATAGATTTTCAAACATTACAACTAATATATTAGAGTGAAGTATACCAAGTTATCAACTTCTTGAATTAAATTCAATTATTCTAATTCACATTATTATCTAAAATTTGTCAACTTATTGCTTATAATAGTATGTTAACATTCATATAAATGATTGTTTCAGTGAAAGAATGTTTTTCAATGTCGAATTGATAAAATTTTACCTAAACAATAATTTTAACAAATATTCAAAGAAATCATTTATAAAAAAAAGTCGGTAATAATTTGCATCTAAAAATTTAGAAAATAAAATAATATATATAAAGTTTGATTAAATTTTAAGCCTCTAACTAAAATTTTATTTTAGACCTTCAGTTATGTTGAGATGACCCAGTACGCAAAACCTTACTGCTATGCTTGTTAAGTGATTATTTTTATGGACCCTCATCATCGATGCCACTTTAGCACTTTCATTGTAAAGTAAGGTGAATCATGGTGGATATCTAAGTCATAGTTATTTATGACATCTTATTCTAAAGAACAATCACTAATCCGCATATCTAAGTTATAGTTATTTATGCATTGTCATAGTTATTTATGTCATCTCATTCTAAAGAGCAATCACTAACCCGCATATCTAAATCATAATTATTTATGCCTTATCGTAGAATTTCGAATTTTCACGCACCAAATATTTTTTCAATTACATTATGCAAGTAGGCTTGTCTATAGTTTTTAATAGTTCTTTGCCATTCTTGGGCTCTATTTCACATCCCATATAATCTTGCAAATGATATCACACTCCTTTATATGGAGTTAGAAATCCTTTTGTGTTTTGAAGACCAATGTCAACAATGTAATATTTTTTTATATATTTTTTTTAAAAAAATGCTATTCAAATCACACTTATGTTTCTTCTTGATTCCTCCTTTTTAAAAGACTTTAAAAAAATGAAATTACTAATTTACATACCATGTGATGGAAAAGGAAAGTTAGCCAATGAGTCAAGAAGTACATTCTCAAGCATTTTACTAAAACATTTTGTCAAAATCACATGTACATAAAATATTTTGTGAAGTATTTTCTTTGTAGTTACGATATGCTTGTTGCCTATTTCCTTTGAAGTTAGTATTTACAATATGAGGTTGGTTGATGTTATTTAATAGATAAAGATGTTTTATTAAATAAGATTGATGGACATATTTTCTTGATAGATATATTAGAAAGGAATAATCTAATTATTTATTAGTAGATAGAAATATTTAAATGAGATTTGTCGATCATGTTAACAAAGTAAGTTGATAGATAAACATTAATTGAAATTAATAAACGATGAGTTCTTTTTTATAAAATATAAAAATTTGACGTAATTTCTAAATATTTAAAACTTTTCAAATACTATTCTCAAGTTCTCACGTACTAAGTTTTTTTAATATTTAAATATTTGGGATATTGCCAACAAATATTATCAAGTTTTATGATCCAACATCACTTGTCAAAATATTTTAAATTTTTTCAAAAACTATTTGAACCAAATGACATTGACACCATTACTTTATTTTATAATGCACTCTAGGGTCCAAATTAGGAGGAGTTTTAAGCAATATCATAATGTAAAGGAGACTTCCCAAAAGAGAGACGAGAATTAGAGAAGAAAGCATTTGTCAAATTCCGCTCAAGAGCCATGGCGGAAAAGGCAGCAGCAGAAGCGATTTGGAACAGAGAAACAGTGCCAAAAGTGATGACAATAGTGAGCACACGGCTCCCTCAAAGAGACCTAATCACTCTTCTACTTGTCAGTCCTTTGATTCATCGTACTCTCCTTTCTCACCCCTCACTCTGGCTGGTTAGTTCACTTTGTCAGTCGAGCTTGTAGTATGAGACTTGGTTTGTGCAGTTGCGAGTTATTGCACAAATGGGTTTCCTGGGAATTTCCAAAAACACCCTTTCCCTTTTTCCTTACGTGGTATTTTCTGTTTTTCTCTTACAGGTACTTGATTTTCATGAGATGAGTAATGCTGGTGATCGTCTTGTTTCAGCTCTTTCTTTGGTTGGCTTCCTTTTCTTTCCTGTTCTTTTTGTTGGGTTTATTTGTTAAGCGGATGGATTTTTCTGACTGACCAGTTTTTGTTCCGGGAAAAATGTAAGGACAGTTAACTGCTTTAGTTTGTGTTTTGGGGAATCTGGGAGCATAATGTGAGATGGAGAAAGACTGGACTTTGGGATCAATGAGAAGAGGCTGAAAGATTAAACTAGTCTTATTTTGTTCAAGGGTGTGTTTGATATGAATGAAAATGTTTTCCACCATAAATGATTTCCTAGAAAATGTTATTATGGAAAACAAGTGATTTTTTAAACTTGTTTTCTCGTGTATGGTATGTAAGAAAGAAAATATTATCCCTAGAGGTTTTATATGTTATCTAGCAGGATATCATGAATACGGGATGGGATGGGATGGGAACTGGGGTTTCGGAGGTGGGATGGTCAATTATTGGGGCTTGTGTGGGTGGGGGGAAGACAAGAAATATGGAGTGCTACTTGTTTTCACTGAAAACCATTTTCCTCATTTTTAGAGAACTTGTTTTCCTAGAAAAAATGGTTTCCAAACATTTTGACCAACCAAACATTGGAAAATCGGACAACATCTTTTGTTTTCCTCCATACCAAATGCATATTGTGGAACTGTAAGCCTGCCTCGTTGGTTATATATATATGTTTTGGGTTGTTTTTCTCAAGCAATAGAAGGTCTAGTAGTACTTTGTACTAAATTTACTACTAGAGAGAGAACCTATATTTAAGTGGACATAAATCCATGTATTGGCAGGATAAGGACTGTATCACTTGGTTGCAACACTTTCATCTTAAATACTCATCAGTAGGGCAGGCTAGTTTTTTTTCGATTGGTAACCACTTTGCCAGGCTTCATTGGCTTCTTTGTGTTTTTTTTTGGTCAAGCGACAAGAACACTAGTAAAGAACTAGTGCCCTTAGTCGTAGCCTCCTAAATTTGACTGATAACCACTAGGTCATGCTTCTTTTGATTTTGTGCTATTCTGTTGTGTTGGAGATGAAAAGAAGCAATATGGAAAATGAGTTTCTTTAACTTAGGGACTTAGGTTGTTTGTCTAATATTTTATTCTTGCAGCCGAGATATCGCAATGTGAAGCATATCAACCTTGAGTTTGCGCAGGATATTGAAGACAAGCAACTAGAAAATGTTAAAAGCAAGGTGGGATTCATAAGTTTGGAAAGTCACAGAAATTAGCATGTTTCAGAATCTTTTTTTTTTTGAAATTTCCAATCAGTAAAAATTCCAAGGTAGAGTCTGCCGTTAATTAGCACCTCTGGCTTATTTTTGACTTCTTATCAATATCTACTTGGAGCCATTTTATAATCCTCAGAAAAGTTAGAAGTGATTTTTTCTTGTTGTCTCAACAACATGGGTTACCTGCATATAGAGGTGTCGAAAAATGAGGAAAATATTCATATCTTAGCATCTAATGAAGATAAAGAAAGTTCACCTAATGGCCTAATCCTTGTAATTTGAGGTAACAAATTACTCTTAATGTGTCCTGCATGGTACTACTTTTGTCACAAAATTTGATGTTCCTGTGATTTAAAAAATATGCAGTGTGGGGATTCCCTTTTAGATTTGGAGATTTTAAATCTAAATGGTTGTCAAAGGATCTCTGACAAGGGAATCGAAGCAGTGACAAATCCTTGTCCTAAACTGAAGGTCTTTTCCATTTATTGGAATGTAAGGTATCTCAAGCTTCACGTAATGCCATTCCTCTATTATTATATAACTGATGCATGACCAGATGGATTCAGCTTTGTCACCTGCAATTTTTGGATAAATGTTTAGGGTAACAGATGTTGGCATTACTCATCTAGTGAAGAATTGCAGATACGTGGTAGATTTGAACTTAAGTGGATGCAAGGTACACGAACTTCTGCTATGCATGTGTTTCAGTGATTATTTTATGATCTTGTCTTACATCAAACTTCAGATGCACCGATTCATATGTATGAGACCATGGTGATTCAAGCTGTTAAAAGAGAGACGAGATAGTCCTAAAATCTAATGGAAAGAAGTTATCTTGAAAGGCCTACAATCTTTTTGAATTCATGCAAACTTAGCGAAAAATAGGGTACGACAGGAGGACAAAAAATCCATATAAGTCATATCAATTAATTGGGCTTAAAGCTTAGTCGTGGTAGTGCATTTACTTTAGATCCGATATTCGCTAGGAGTCTTTTAGCTTTGTTCGATATTTGTATGCTAGAGCAAACATAGAGAACTTAAACATTTTATATTTGATTGAGACTGGTCTAAATGGAGCAACATGGAAATTTTTCTGTAACAAAAGCCACCAATCATCTACACAAGTAGGGGCATGGTGGATCCACCAAAAGAAACTAAGAACATGGGGTTATTCCTCAAGTATACAGTGTCATTCTCAATGGATTTAGATTTGCAATTTCTCTATTTCCAAATAACCGACATAATGGCTTAAGAAGCAACATACCACTCAGATTCCTCTCTTCCTTTTCCTAAAAGCCTAACTGTAAAACACTTCCTTCACTCTGCTTGGCATAACCCATTGTATTAAAACCAGTTCAGGACTGTTCATCACGAAACCGTAGCCACATGACAATGCAGAAGGAGGTGATATGTTTTCTCTATAACACTACCTGACCAGTGTAGTCCTTTCTTCCTTAGGTTGTCGGATGTCAGGATCACCTCCTTAGTTGCTAGCTACACAAAATATCACACTTTCTTACTCGCCCGAATACCTATACTGATGAACATGGAAAATTCATCTCCGCTATCACTAACATTTTCTAGTAGTAAGCCTGGACTGAGAACATACCATCTCTCAATGATACCCCATCTCCACAAATCCTGCGAAGTGTGCGTTATATTCTGCTTATAAAGTAGTTCTACTAGGCATTGGAATTTCTCTGTCTATCAGTGTAAGATCTCCCCTCTTAAGACATTCATAAATTTCTAGATCCTCAGAATAATGATGTTCTAATTTTGTTGATGGCGTTACTTGAGGGCTAGACGTGAATCTACTTTATTCCTACTTATACCTTGTATATATATGCATATGCGTACCTTGCTTTCTGAAAACTATTTATTCCTTACTGGCGAACCATGTTGTAAGATTAAATTATTTCTTACTTGTAATGAGGTTAGCAAAGGGGGCTTTCTTTTTAAATCTTAACGTGAATTGAGTGGGAACAGAATGCTGTTGTATTTACCAAGTAAAAGTAGATGATAGAAAGTGAGCACTGACAGAAACTCAGCTCAATCAGAAATATATTCTTGATCCTTGATAGGTTTAAAATTAGCCAAATACCTAGATAGCCCCATAAACATGGCATCATTTGTCAAGTAAATGCCTTAGCTTTCCAATGACCATTTAGACGCTACTTTGTCTTATATATACCCCGATCAGACGTATTGTGCATGACTAAAAATCATCATTGACGTGTCAAATGAATAATGAAAGAATGAAGCATGTCAAAAAGTATGATGATGAAAAATTTCCGATCTCCTAGCATCAGAACCTCTTCCCCTTTCCCTGCATTTTTATCTTCGAACTATTTCTTCCAAAATATTCCTCAGCTCCCAATAGTTCGTGTTACAAAATCTGTATAATAATATACATAGATAGTATAGAGATTTGATAGATAATATAGTTGATTGTTAGGGATTTGGATATTTAGTTACCATAGTTAGGTTATTTTCTCCATGTATTATCAATAACATGGTATCAGAGCCATTATTGCCTTTTTGAGGTGAGTTATCTCCCTCACAGCTTTAGGGTCAGTTTCTATCTCAGAGGTCAAGTTCTCTATTTCTCGGTTGGTTGTTCACAATACAATCTCTTTCCAGTCAGTTCGTTTTTGGAAATTAACGGAGTTGCTGGATATTTGAACCTATCTCTACCAGTTCTTTTTTTTTCGATCACTGGAATTCAGATTCCACTCTGGCCTGGCTTTCCGATGACTTCATTATTTTGAAATTCTCCAATTTCGGCTGTTGCTAGTTCAAATCCCCTTTCTGAAGATTAATTGGTTCTCTGTCCAGAACCTTTGGCTATTTATCTTTTAGTTTCTTGTTACTTTGTGAACTGCTGGGTATTCCAGCCATCTGAACACTATTTTGGGATATTTTGATTATCTCTGAATTGCTCTATTTGTGAGTTTGGGAATATGGTTTCAGCAAAACAATTTGCTAAAACCTCTCATAAGAAATCATTGAAGGAACCCATAACTGTTAATGCTTTTATGGAGTCAGATAAGACATGCCTTATGACATCTTCAAATAAATGGGTGATTGATTCAGGTGCAACAAATCACATGACAGGTAATCCTAATATATTTTCTAGGTTTCAGTCACACAAAGCGCCCTCTCCTGTTATTGTAGCTGATGGATCAACTTGTAGCATTGTTGGATCTGGAATTGTGAAATCAACATCCTCTATTACCCTGTCATCTGTATTGAGTTTGCGAAAGTTGGCCTTTAATTTGATTTCTGTTAGCAAAGTGACCAGAGATCTTAATTGTTACATTTCGTTCTTTCTCGACTGTTGTCTGTTTCGTGATCTTAAGACAAATCAAATTATTGGTAAAAGACATGTATCTGACGATCTCTATATCCTTGATGAATGGGAACCTCGATTTATTGCCTGCTCGTGTTGTTTCTCCATTTCAAGTATATCCTCAGTTTCAGAATATGTCTACATTGGAATGTGAGTCATGTCAAGTTGCAAAACATCATGGTAACTCATCAAGTCCAAGAATCAATAAGTAGGTTGAGTCAACTTTTGAATTAGTTCACTCTGATGTTTGGGGACCATGTTCGATCGTCTCCAAAACTGGACAAGTATTTCGTCACTTTTGTAGATGATTTCTCTCGAATGACTTGGATTTATTTTATGAAGAGTCGTTCTGAAGTATTCACTCATTTTTGTGCCTTCTATGCTGAAATTAAAACTCAGTTCAATGCTTCTGTGTGTATTTTAAGAAGTGACAATGCTAAAGAATACATGTCAGAATTGTTTCAGTCATATATGAGATAACATGGTATTCTTCGTCAGTCTTTGTGTGTTGATACACCTTCTCAAAATGGAGTTGCCGAAAGGAAGAATAAACATCTACTTGAGGCAGCTCAAGCACTTTTGTTTCAAATGAAAGTTCCCAAACAGTTTTGGGCAGATGCAGTTTCTACAACTTGTTTTCTGATCAACGCTTGTCATCTACTACGCTTGTTGGTAATGTGCCCTATAGTGTTCTTTTTCCAAATAAGCCACTATTTCCAGTGGAACTTAAGGTGTTTGGAAGCACTTGTTATGTTCGAGATGTTCGACCATCAATTACCAAGTTGGATCCCAAGGCCTTGAAGTGTGTTTTCTTGGGATATTCTCGCCTTCAGAAAGGATATCGTTGTTACTCTACTGAACTAGAAAAATATTTGGTGTCAATTGATGTAGCCTTTGCGGAGGCTACACCATTCTTCTATGCACCTCCTATTTCTACGAGTCAGAGGGAGGAAGGTGAGTGGCTAGTATACCGGGTTACTAGGGACACACCAAAATCATCAGATGATGTTTCACATACACCGCCTAGTTCTTCAGTTGAGCACCAATCAACACTAGTTCCATTTACTCTAGCAAGACCGCAGGTTGTTCAGTTTTATTCTAGGAGGCGAGATGCTAAGATACCTCTTTTGCACCAGTTCCTTCATCATCAGATCCTGTTCCAAGTGACCTTCAAGATGATCTTGACCTTCCTATTGCTATTTGCAAAGGTACACGCACTTGCAAATCCACATACTCCATTGGTAATTTTGTTTCCTATGATTAGTTATCTCCTTCATCTAGATCTTTTGATTGCATTCCTCGACTCTACTTCCATACCCAAAACTGTTAAGGAGGCTTTGAATCATTCTGGATGGTGTGAAGCAATGCTTGACGAAATGCATGCCTAAGAGGAAAACCACACTTAGATTTGGTGGATTTACCTAGTGGAAAGAAAGCAGTAGGAAACACGTGGGTCTTCACAGTCAAAGTTAATCCAGATGGCTCTGTGGTAAGACTTAAGGCTAGACTTGTGGCCAAAGGATATGCTCAGACTTATGGGGTGGATTATTCAGACACCTTCTCTCCTGTTGCCAAACTCACTTCTGTCAGCTTGTTCATTTCTCTAGCTGCTTTTGAGAATTGGCCATTGCATCAATTGGATATTAAACATGAATTCCTTCATGGTGATCTCCACAAAGAGGTTTATATGGAGCAACCACCTAGTTTCGTTGCTCAGGGGGAGTATGGAAAGGTTTGTCGCTTGAAGAAGTCCTTGTATGGCTTGAATAGAGCCCTCGAGCTTGGTTTGGAGAATTTAGTGAGGTAGTTCAAGATTTTGGATTGAAGAAGAGTAAATGTGATCATTCAGTCTTCTATAGACAATCTGCATCTGGAACTATTCTCCTTGTTGTATATGTTGATGACATTGTCATTACAGGGAATGATTTTGCAGGAATCTCTTCTCTCAAGTCTTTTTTACATACTAAGTCTTATACAAAGGACTTAGGACAACTGAAATACTTCTTGGGAATAGAAGTATCTTGAAGCAGGAAGGTATTTTCATATGTCAGAGAAAGTATATTCTTGACCTACTAGCAGATACCTGAAAGTTAGCAGCGAAACCCTATAGTACTCCAATGGTTCCAAATGTACATCTTATTAAAGATGATGGTGATCCTTTTGATGATCCAGAGAGATATAGAAGGTTGGTTGGGAAGTTAAACTACCTTACTGTGACTCATCCAGATATTGCTTTTGCGGTAAGTGTTGTTAGTCATGTCTACACCTACGGTCAAACATTGGAAAGCTTTGGAACAAATCCTATGTTACTTGAAAGGAGCTCCTGGACTGGGCATATTATATAGAAATCACGACCATACTCTTGTGGAGTGTTTTGCAGATGCTGATTGGGCTGGATCCAAAATTGATAGAAGATCTACTACAGGTTATTGTGTTTTTGTT
>JAOTQJ010000096.1:654589-666014 GCA_025642045.1 Solanum sejunctum
CTCTTTGAGGAGTTGTCTTCGCAGCCTATTACGTTGAGGTACCACGACTCCCCCTTACCCATTTGAAATAAAGCAGAGAGTATCATGTTAAATTTTTGATTTTGAATTTAGAACATATATTATATTGTTAGTTTTATTTGTTTTAGTGGTATTGATTTGATATTTCACATTGTAAGCTATTTATTTTTAGTTAAACTTGATAAGTTATCTTTTTCTCAAATATTTTAATAGTTTTGTGATATTATATTATAATATTAATATTTCTATAAAATATGCATTTCATGATATTCATAGAAATGTTGTACTTTTAATTTTTACGATTAATTAATTAAAATATACTAATTTAAAAAAATATAAATCTTTAGTTAAGAATATATATTTATTAATTACTATACATATCATATATATACATTTTAAATTTTAATATCTAATTTATTAAGGCTCTTTTTTTGTCTATTATTATAAATTTTAAATTTTAGATAATGAATTTTTACTTTTAAAATTTAATATAATTACAGTTGCGTGGTCAAATAATATACTTACAAGTATACTATGACTATTTTGTGGTAATGGTAAATAAATAAATTATTATAATTATAAAATCATATAATTATTAATCTAACAATTCCTAATATCTTAATAGCTACATTAATTTTAGTTATCGAAACAAACTCTAATATAACAACCGAAAAGCTAGTGTTGTTTTTACTCATTCCTTCCCCTCTTTGAACGCCATTATTTCCGTAGCAAATGATCTACACGTGCACAGCTCTACTAACCTCTTATAGCCGTTGATCTTCTTTACCGAATCTGACGGTTATAAAAGATATCCACGTCACCGATCCTGGTATCTTTCTCCTGTCCAATCAAAACAAACCTCCATTACCTATAAATAACAAACCTCCGTCTGATGAAAAATTCATCTTTTCCGAATCGTCGATAAATTTCTACACTATTCCAATGGCCCCCAAGGCAGAGAAGAAACCAGCCGAGAAGAATCCGGCGTCGGAAAAGTCTTCCGATGATAAAGCTCCGGCGGAGAAGAAGCCAAAAGCCGGAAAGAAACTTCCGACGAAGGACGTTGGTCCTGGTATCGGGGACAAGAAGAAGAAGAAGATAAAGAAGAGTTCCGAGACGTACAAGATCTATATATTCAAAGTGCTGAAGCAAGTCCATCCTGATATTGGAATTTCTAGCAAAGCGATGGGGATAATGAACAGTTTTATTAACGACATATTTGAGAAACTGGCTCAGGAATCTTCTAAACTTGCGAGGTACAACAAGAAACCTACCATTACATCTAGGGAAATTCAAACTGCTGTTAGATTGGTGTTGCCTGGTGAATTGGCTAAGCATGCTGTTTCTGAAGGGACTAAAGCTGTTACCAAGTTTACAAGCTCTTAAATTTGTCATTTTTTGAGAATTGGTCATTAGGGTTTGGTTGTCATTCAATTGGTTAGAGTTGGTCAATTTTTTAACTTTTCGTTGATTTCTTATATTTTGTCTTAGATGATGTAAAATACAATGGTGTTCTCCTAATCAATGAAATCGACTTTTATTATATTGTAATTTAGTGTGTCCTTGTTGATTGCTTGCAGTACACATTGAAATATTGGTTTAACTAATCTTCTTTTGCGGATGTCTAAATTGCATTTTTTATAAAAATTTGAGTGTGTTTTGGGATTGTTATAAACTATGGCTATGTTTTCTTTCTGTTTCAAAACAGATGTGTAAGCATTTTGGGTGTGTGTTAAACTAATACAATATCTGATAAATTCCTTTGAATATAGCCAAAGAATTTATATAGTTTGCCTCAATTGATTTGGTTGGCATTGAAGTGTTGATTTCTTGATTTGGTGAAGCAATATGTGTAATTGCTAATAGGTAGGTGAGTTTTGTTGTATTTTAGTTAGTATATGCCTTGCAATTTTATTGTTGGTTTTGCCTTTCTATCATGCTTTGAGTACCTTTGTTTTGAGTTCTTACACATCCTCAAATGTAAAGTTTGCATGCATCTTACTGTTTCTAGACCCTCACTTGTGGGATGAAAATTGGTACGTTGTTGGTGAAGTAATCTGTGTATGATGTTAATATGCTTCAACTTGAGCATTATTTTAACTTGTGGTCTTTCTGATATTGGGTTCTTTTGTATGACAATATTAATGGCTAACTATTGTTGTATCTGCCTTATGTATTTTGATAGTTAAAGAAGCCTCTTATGGTTAGATGAAAGGTAAATATTTTAGATGCTCTTTATTTCTGGAGCGATGAAGTGAGAAAGGAAGGAATTTCCAAAACAAGTACGTAAAAGAAAGAAATATAGTTGGAATTAATCATCGCTGAAGGAGTAGATTTATCTAGCTGAAATATACACTTCTATATGTATCAACATAAAACAGAATTAAAAGAACTATGAGGAATCTATGAATCCAGCTTGCTGAAGGATGGTACAACACACAATATTCACCTTATATGGAATCAAGCCAGTCTAATTTATAACAACACATATCCTCTAGGTTGAATTTATCACAACAGGGGCCTTTCTCAAGGGAGGAGTTCATCCTCTTGACTTGCGATGCAATTATTCTTTTTACTTATAGAGCCATTTTGAAGGAGAGTCTTGATGTAATTGGTAAGGTTGTGATCCGGAGGTCACATGTTTGAGTTTAGGAAGTAGTCTCTTGCAGAAATGCAAGGTAAGACTATATGTAATTGACTCTTGTGGTCAGGTCCTTCCTTGGACCCCACACGTAGTGGCAGCTTAGTGAACTAGGCTTCCTCTTTTACATACAGAGCCATTTCTCAGTTGCTGCATAATTCGTTTTTCCCAATTGTTCCCATTATCTTGGTTATAAGCAGTCTTTCAATTTAAGTGTACTGGTCTTACCATCATCAAGTTATTACTATCAGTTTGATCATTTTGAAGTGTCTTACATCAAGGCTTGAGAGACACCTGGTAATACTGTTTGATTGATCTCATGAGTTTCTCCTGGTCAGCGAGTGTGTGGAAGAAGTGGCAACGATAGCCGTATGGACAGGGGCGATGAACCTTAGTCTTGTAGAGTGGGTGGTGCAGGACTGGAAGAAGATCCTCAATGCCATGAACATATGGGCATGCCGCCGTTCCTTGCCATTTGCTATAAAGCTCCATCTTGAACATCCCCTGAGTGTACACCTCTAATTCAAGTGGTCGTTCTTCCTTCTTAGTACTTCCTTTCACGTACACCTTTGCTACATCACACCGAAACATGTATTAGACTGAGAACAAATTTGTATTTGGTAGGTGCTCTGCTCTCTGCCCTTTCTTCCAGTGTGTGTACCTGTCGTAATAAAATTGTAGGAAAAGGAAAGTACACACATTTCAAGGTAGCTCTTATTTTTTAGTTCACTTTTATAATAAACTTGAACTAGCAGAGATCAAGGTAGACTGGCTTTTGTAAGTTAAATCCTCTGTTTCTATATTTCATGATGGTGTTCTAATTATGTACATTTGCTCCTGTTCTATAAAGTAAAATCTGATTTATCATGCTGTTATGTGGTAGTTTGTGATCTCTCTCTCTCTAGTTGTCTAAGATGGATAATGTGAGGGTTGCTTATTGGTTAACATTTGTACTATATTAGAAGAGCGAGTAAAGAGTGCTATCAACATGTTGTTATTGTCATATTCTTATAAGTTGAGGTTACTTTCGTCATACTAAATTACTTTTTCTATTTTCATTTAATGACACGTGGTTACACATGTCTTCCAAGCCGCTTCATCCCTGTCGGCAAAATTCATTTATCTGCCAAAAAAACTCAAGCTTTTTTCATCTTCCACTTTTCACTCAAAGCTTCATCATAGTGCGCTCATCTATTGAAAAAGATGAAAACAATGGATGTCTATTAGCTACTTCAATCTTCTTCGAGGATCGCTGCAATTTTTAAGGTAATGTTTTGTCATATGTCCGTCTTCCTCTTTAATTTGTTCTCAGATTTAATTTATAAAGCATTGATCTTTATATGTTTTGCCCTTCGATTTTCTTTTGATCTTTAATTTTTTTTCCTCCGATTTCTAGATTTTTGCTGCATTATAAAGATTTTGTTCTAGATTTAGTTTTATAGGTTGATGAATTTTTGATTTTTACACAGGCAAACTCCAAGAGAATCAGAATTTCGGTCAAAACTGAGATAAACGGCTACCAAAAATTACAAAGCCAGTTCATTAGTGGCCCGGTGTTTGTGTTCGGGAAAGATGCAGCAGCTCCCACGCCTTTTACTATAGGTATTGGATTTTTTAGTACTGCTACTATATGGAAATTCTTTGAGAACTAAACCCAATTCCTTTCAAGAGTGCATTCTACTGTCAATTTTAGTTCTTTGTTCAGATATTCATGTTACTTTTATGGTGGTTATTGTCTTTAAGTTGAGGTTACTTTCATCATACTAAATTACTTTTTCTACTTTCATTTAATGACACGTGGTTACACGTGTCTTCCACGCGCTTCATCCCTTTCGGCAAAATTCATTTATCTGCCAAAACTCAAGCTTCTTTCATCTTCCACTTTGCACTCAAAACTTCATCATATTGCTCTCATGTATTGAAAAAGATGAAAAGAAAGGTATGTCTGTTAGCTACTTCAATCTTCTTCGAGGACCGCTGCAATTTTTAAGGTAATTTTTGTCATATGTCCGTCTTCCTCTTTAATTGTGCAGTAAGAAAACCTTTCACGTTGTTGTAGTACCATCAAGTAAATAGATGTATGTATGAGTAGCAATTACTCTCTATAGTTTTTCCCATGAGCTGAACAACTCTCATTCAAAATTCAGACTTGAAGCTAACACAAGTTAAAAGTTTACATAAAGGGAAGAAAAAAACATATTTAGCTTTTAGTTATTAATGATTGTAAACATAAACGATACAACAAATTGCTAAAATCCAAAGTTGAAACAAATTAAAGTTATAAATTTCCAGTCGTACCACGCACCACATTGCCCCTTCTAATTTTTTGTCTAACAGCTCAGCTATGATGCGGTTTGAAACTTCATTAATGGAATGCAAGAGAAGTTGTTACTAGTTTGTAGATATGGAGCCTCCCAAAACAATCATCGAGTCATTGCAAGGTATCAAAATAGTCAGTTTTTAATGGAATTTCTTCTCTGCTTTTAGGTTCCATTACTTTAGTTTGCTTTGTAACGCTCTCTATTATGATTAAAATTAAGGATCTATATTATTACCCTGCTCTTTTGTTTCTATTGTTCAAGAAGCCTTGAATTTGCTATACTAAATTTTTGTGGGTTGCAAGATCCTACGCTAAAATATGTGTTCGACTTGTAATTGATTATAATTTTTTTTTTATAATTATCTCAAGGTCTGGTTGGTTGTTTGTACAGAGATTTTTCCCCATAGGAGGGTCCTTCTGGATAGCCTCAAAGCCCTTGTGTAACTCTCTCAAATGACTTCGTTTGGGTTCCTTAAACGTGTGTGAAAAGATGTAATAATATCTTTGAGTTAAACATTTGAATGTGATTAGGCCATTCTTTAACATATTTTACACCGTCATTGCATGAAATTTAAGGTAGTACTAACCAAATTGAACAAGAGCA
Source organism: Solanum sejunctum (assembly GCA_025642045.1). Lineage (NCBI taxonomy): Eukaryota > Viridiplantae > Streptophyta > Magnoliopsida > Solanales > Solanaceae > Solanum > Solanum sejunctum. Next base: position 660,173 of record JAOTQJ010000096.1, read on the forward strand.
GCTTCATCATAGTAATGAGTTGTCACAATGGACGAGCCTGTTCTTCCATAGTAGGTTCACCATAGTACTGGATAAACTAGAATGTAATTAATTTAAATATTACCAATTAAGGTTTATGAGAAAAATAATCAGATCAAGCGAACACTATATATTTACCATGTAGTAGGTTGTAAGAGTTCTCTTCCTTGCGAAGAAACGAACTATAGAGATAGCAACATCCTCTGCTGCTCTTTGTGATGGTGAGTCTCTGAATGTGCTTCCTTGTGTGGCTATAATTCACTTTGTCATTGAATTAGCTAAATCAAATTGATGCTTAATATATTAAGAATACTCTCTCCAACTTTTCTTGGGACATTTTAGAGAAGTTGAGTAACACAGAAATCAGTTGTATTTTCCTGAGTTAAGCTTTTAAGAGGGGAGGTATTATTCTGAAGCTTGTGGAATGGTCATTACAAGAGGATGTATGTTTGACCTCCTTCCATTTGAGCCGACTGGTAAGAAACTTTTAGGCCTAAATATGTATATTACAATTTTGAACGATATAGAATTCTGCCTAATTACTTTGCAGACCTTGTTGATCTCTTTAATTCTCTTTGTTGTTGATTTATCACGCCATTTGCCCCCTTTCCCTCCTTTTGTTGTTCTCACATCAGTGTGCTCAGGTGGACTTTGATGCACATTGAGATTTTCCTGTGTGCCTTGTTTTACTAATTATGCTCCAAGCTTACTTGAAAATCGTTTGCTTCCTTCTTGGAACTTTCTTTGCCATTGCCATTTTCATCTTTAGCTGTGAAGCATTCTCTATCCTTGACAGTGAGATTGGCCTTTTTTTGCTCAGCGGAAACAGCAGTAGAACTGGCCATTTTTGGAGCAAAACCAGTATGTTCTAGGCTGGCGAAGTCTGCAGAGCAAACCATATTTTGATTGAAGAAGCCTGGAGAGTGAGGTGGGGATGGGATCACAACACCCATGGAAAGGTGGGATGATGGGTGCTCCTTTGACACCAAGATGCTGTAAATTCATCAATCTCCTGCTTTGGAGCTCAATTGTCTGTCGGGGATCAGCTTGTTCTTCCAATCTTCTCCTCCACAACACATCTTGAGTATTGTAAAACATTCTTGCACCTAGCTGAAGATCATAAGGATCATTGGATTCTAGACTAGTATGACTACCACATCCAGTGAATTCTCCTATTTACGTCTGCTGTTGGTGTTGCTTCCTAAATATCTCTGGGACTTTGCCCTTCTCCTTGTAAGGCTTGACAAGCACCCTAGCATCACATACAAAATGAGGGTTTCCTTTGGCAAGAATGGTCTTCACAGTTTCTGGATAAACAAATGTAACAAAACCGAACATTTGCTTCTGCTGGTATGGAATCTTCACATCTTGAACAGGTCCATAAGTTCTGAAATAATTGGAAACATCCTCTTCTTTGAAAGTACTATCAGCTGGAAATGTCAAGTAAATTTGCCTTGAACCTGGATTTGATATTCCAGCTCCACCATTCAGTCTAAAATCCCCTCTTTCAAAACGAATTCTGCTCAACTTATGCATGTCATCACCCATCATCAATGCTGCAGCTGCTCTGGGACTCTCAGCAGACTGCAACTATTGCTGCTGAAGAAAGTTGATTCATTTGTTAGACGCTATTGGACAGAGAGGGGAAGTTAGAAGAAGCCATGAGCTGAGAAGCTGCAGCTAGTCTTTGCTAGTGAGCCGGCTTAGATCTGAGAAGTTTGTGGCAATGTTCCATCATCTCAAACTTGCTTGGTGACCCAACTTCACCCTCACCAGGCCCAGCACCATGGAGGAACCTACAGCTACTTCCATTCTTCTTAGATTACCCTCTAGCAAAATAGAGACAAGGTTTCCAGCCAAGTGCCCCACTTAGGTCATCAGCCCCGAAACAAATATCACTCACAGAGCAACGCCTTCTATCGGAAAGGCCATTGACTGAGCTGCTGCTACCACCTCAGTTGTATGAGGAGAAAAGCACGGGATCACCATTTGGACTTGAGGCTAAATCTTGCCACTGCTGGTAATAAGCATCAGGATTCTTAGGTCCCAAAGTTGGTGACCCATCATTCAAGAAGGAAAGCTGGTCCTGCAGTTGAAACTCATCTATCAAGTCCACTTCTCCATTACAATAAAAGGGTGGAGCAAAAGAATTCATGGTGGAATTGGTCATTCATGTAGAACTGGAAGCAGTATATGAGATGTTGGAAGACTAGGACTAACTGGATCAGTTTCTTGGAGCTCAGAGAAGCTAGGAGTAGTACTCCAAGTAGCAGAAACAATTGAAGAGTGGTGGTTGTTACTAGTTATGCTACGAGGTGAAGGAAGGTTTAGACCACCAAGAATTCTACCAGAAGTTGCTACAGAAGAATTCTGCGCATAATTGCTTTTTCACAATTTTTTCAATTATCTTGGTTATTAAGTGTACTGGTCTTACCATCAGCAAGTTATTACTATGAGTTTGATCATTTTGAAATGTTTGTCAAATTAAGGCTTGAGAGACAGAGACCTGGTAGTACCGTTGAGTGATCTCATGATTTTATCCTGGTCAGCGAGTATGTGGCAGAAGTGGCAATGATGGCCATAAGGACAGTGATGACCATCAAGGACTATGCTGTATAGCTTAGTGTTGAAGAGTAGGTGGTGGACTGGAACACGATCCTCAATGCCATGAGCAAATTGACCTCTATTTCTTGCCATTAGCTGTATAGCTCCATTTTGAACATTCCCTGATTGTACACCTGCAATTCAAGTGATCGTTCTTCCTTCTCATTACTTCCTGTCACGTACATCCTTATGCTGTATCAACACCATAACATGTAATAGGCTGTGAACAAATTTGTATCTGGTAGATGCTCAGCTCTCGGCCCTTTCTTCCAGTGTTTGTAGCTGTCGTAATAAAATTGAAGGAAAAGGGAAGAACATACATTTCAAGGTAAGCTCTTATTTTGAGTTCACTTTTATAATAAATTTGAACTAGCAAAGATCAAGGTGTAGACTGGCTTTTCGTAAGTTGAACCCTCTATTTCTATATTTTGTGATGGTGCTTTAGTAGATTATTATTTGTACATGTCCGTTTGCTCGTCTATGAAGTAAAATCTGATTTGTCAATGCTGTTATGTGGTAGTTTATTGTCTCTTTCTCTCTTCAGTTGACAAAGATGGATAATGTGAGGATTGCTTATGGGTTAACATTTACATAATAGATGTGGAATTAATAACGTGAGGGTTAAATTTTGTTAATATGTGTAATAAAGGCAAAAGGGTTGCAATTTTAGCTTTTGATTTTTAATAAACTTCTTAAAAAAGCTTTTATATATCTATCCAAATACAATTTGATTGACTGAATTTCTCACTTTATGTTGAACCCTGTTAAACTTGAAATGTATAAATTTCAGTCAAGCACTAAAACAAAGTAACTTGCAGATCCTTCACGGATTCATCTTATGATTGATGAATTATCTTCTGTGTTGTTTTGTGGAGTAGTGTCTCCAATAAATGCCTGCATAAGTATGTTGGTGAATTTTTTGAGACAAATACTAGGTGATTGCTTCGTATTTGTGCTAGCCTTGATGAACAAAGTTACTTGGTACTTGTTGCTGGTGGGAGGAGGTACGTATCTCGTGGAATTAGTCTAACTGTCTAAGGTGTGCGTAAGATGGACTTGACCCCGCCTTATTAAAAAAAATAAGTTAGTGAATTTTGAGTACTAAGGTGGTCTGGCTGTGCAAAAGAGTTTGAAGAATCTAGATTGGAAGTGTATGTTAGTTGTTTTAATATGAAGATGCTTGGTGTCTCTGTCTGTTAGACTTGCCATCTACAATATGGAACATGGTTACGCTCTTGACCTTTGTGATAGTGTATTACTTACAAAATCATATTATCTGGTGAAAATATTGCATATGGTTGTCATCAGATTTGTATCCAGAGTGCTTACTTAGAGCCAGTGGTCTTTTTTGTAAGAAGATGAGCTGATGCTTTCTTGAAGGTGCATCTACATTAGGCATTTTATCTGAAACTCTTCTGCTACAATCCAAGCTCTGGTCTACTGGTTTTCTGTTTCCTCTTCTGATTAGTAAAGATACCTTGAGGAAACTGTTTTTATGTATGTATTAATAATGACTTTCATTATGCTCGCATGAGTCCCACTGCTCCTAATATGCTAACCCTTGGCGTTCTGGGCTTCTAAAAGCTAAGGTGAACAATCATGTAGATGTTTGATCTCTGAATGCGAATGAGTCTAGCTTTAGTTTTTTCGCATGACTCCTGTATATTGGTTATTGCCAGACTAAAGGGTGGAGTTTCTATCGTTCACACATGGTCTAACTCAGGTAATAGCATAGTTCACGCAAAATGGAGGATCACTTCGTTGTGTTTCTATCTTGCTCATATATTTGTGTTTCTCCAGGCCACGTTCGTGTTAAAGGTTGAGCTGTGGATAACTGTGAGTTTTCCCTGCAGGTTTAATCTCAACAACTAGCAGAGTCGGAGCAATCGCATTTGTAAGTATGTTCCCTTTCACATATTTTGGATTGTCTAGGCATGGTCCTTACTTATCGAGGCCATGGTTTGACAGATGGTTCTTTTGATGGCAATAGTGGGAGTGGCACTATCCCTGTGTCTCCTTCGTCGTTCTTACTTATCGCATTTGTGTTGTTTTCAGAGGCTTGCCTGGATTTCTTACACATCCAAGGAGGGAGAATAAGTTTGCAGAATCATATGATAAAGAAGTCTGGTTTGGATTCACTTTTGCCTGCAGTATAGTTAAGATTGTAAGTCCTGATACCGTATCCATGTGAACTTGAAAGATTAATCTTCCAATTCAAATTCTGATTTCACTATTCAAAATATCAAATAATTCTTGGGTTGTTGTGGTGCTAAAATTAATTGAATAGCAATAAAAATTCTCGTACATGTCATAGATTTAATGTGTTGTTCCAAGTAACACCACTTACCTTTAAAAAGTTTTCCACATTAGTAATGGTACGATCAGCATGCAATGTGTTGTACTTTCCTCGAAAAATGTAAATTAAAATAAAATGATGGCATCTTAACAGAAAAATAAAATACAAAAATCACAGTCTTCGATTGAATCATGTAAATCTATCACTTGCTCACATGCCAACAATCTAAATTGCACACAGAGCTAATAAGGTCTCACAATCCGACTTCAATTGAATCATGTAAATCTATTACTTGCGCACTGTTTTTTTCTTAGAGTGCAATGATTCATCTCAATTTAGTATCAACCTGGTGCTACTGCTTCTTGCAGGCTGCATAGAAATAAAGAGGGCTGTGGTTAACTTCTTTTCTTTATTGGAGTTTCTTAGCAAATCGATGTACCAAAAAATGGATGAAAGTAAAAAACAAAGAGGAAGTGGAAGATTTTGTAGTAGAAAAGAGATCTTTTATCGGAAGAGTAAGAGAAAGGAACAACTTCAATTCCGTTAAGAAACAGCTGGTATGTTGCTAGTCGGTGGTGGGAAAGAATGGATTTTGTTGACAGTCTGTACTTCAGGAAAGACAAAGAGGAAGTTTGAGGGTTGGAGTTTGAATCTACTACCTACCCAAAGAAGAGAAAGTTATGGATGCATATGAAGCTACCAAAATTGTTTTCCAAAGGATTCAGAGTTTGGATCCTGAAAATGCCTCAAATGGTGAGAGAAATGATTCGATTTGCTTTTGGTCCAGAATCTTTACTTTTCTCTGTGGTTCTTAAAGCAAGAAAAGAACTTGGCCTTTCTTCAAACTCACCTTCAACTCCTTCCCCTTCGCCTTTTGGTGGTTCAGTCTGTTAGAATTCTTCTTCAGCAGCAACTTCTGGTAGA
>JAOTQJ010000096.1:666114-680743 GCA_025642045.1 Solanum sejunctum
CACCTTCAACTCCTTCCCCTTCGCCTTTTGGTGGTTCAGTCTGTTAGAATTCTTCTTCAGCAGCAACTTCTGGTAGAATTCTTGGTGGTCTAAACCTTCCTTTACCTCTAAGCATAACTAGTAACAACAACCACTCTTCAACTGTTTCTGCTGATTGGAGTACTACTCCTAGCTTCTCTGAGCTCCAAGAAAAGAAACTGATCTAGTTAGTCCTAGTGCTTCCAAAATCTCATATACTGCTGTCAGTTCTATTGGAATGACCAATTCCACCATGAATTCTTCTGCTCCACCCTTTTATTGTACTGGAGAACTGGACTTGGTAGATGAGTTTCAACTGCAGGACCAGCTTTCCTTCTTGAATGATGGGTCACCAACCTTGGGACCTAAGAATCCTGATTTTTATTACCAGCAACAGCAGCAAGATTTAGCCTTAAGTCCAAGTGGCCATGCTTTTCGCTTCATACAACTGGGGTGTTGGCTGTAGCTTAGTCAGCGGCCTTCCCCATAGAAGGTGTTGCTCTGTGAGAGAGATTTGTTTCGGGGTTGATGACCCAATGGGTCACTTGGCTGGAAACCTTGTCTCTATTTACTAGAGGGTAGTGTAAGAATGGTAGTAGCTGTAGGTTCCTCCATGGTGCTGGGCCTGGTGAAGGTGAAGTTGGGTCACCCAGCAAGTTTGCCATGAACTTCTCAGATCTAAGCCGGCTCACCAGCAAAGACTAGCTGAAGCTTCTCAGCTCACAGCTTCTTCTAACTTCCCTCTCTCTCCTATGGCTGCTAACAAATGCATCAACTTTCTTCAGTAGAAACGGTTGCAGTCTGCTGAGAGTCCCAGAGCAGCTGTGGCATTGATGATGGGTGATGACATGCATATTTTGAGCAGTAGTCGTTTTGAAGGAGGGGATTTTGGACTGAATGGTGGAGCTGGAATATCAAACCCAGGTTCAAGACAAATTTACTTGACATTTCCAGCTGATAGTACTTCCAAAGAAGAGGACGTTTCCAATTATTTCAGCACTATGGGCCTGTTCAAGATGTGAGGATTCCATACAGCAGAAACGGATGTTTGGTTTTGTTACATTGTTTATCCAGAAACTGTGAAGATCATTCTTGCCAAAGGAAACCCTCATTTTGTATGTGATGCTAGGGTGCTTGTCAAGCCTTACAAGGAGAAGGGCAAAGTCCCAGAGAAGTTTAGGAAGCAACACCAACAGCAGACGTAAATAGGAGAACTCACTGGATGTGGTAGTCCTAGTGGCCTAGAGTCCAATGATCCTTATGATCTTCAGCTAGGTGCAAGAATGTTTTACAATACTCAAGATTGTTGTGGAGGAGAAAACTGGAAGAAAAAGCTGACTGCGACATGCAATTGAGCTCCAAAGCAAGAGATTGATGAATTTACAGCTTCTTGAAGCCCAAAGGAGCACCCATTATCGCGCCCTTTCCATGGGCACTGTGATCCCATCCCCACCTCAGTCTCCAGGCTTCTTCAATCAAAATATGGTTCGCTCCGCAGACTTTGGCAGCCTAGAAGATAATGGTTTTGCTCCAAAAATGGCCAGTTTTGCTGCTGTTCCCGCTAGAAAATGCCAATCTCACCGTCAAGGATAGAGAATGCTTCACACCTAAAGATGAAAATGCAGTGGGAAAGAAAGTTCCAAGAAGTATTTCCTATCTGTTTCTTTATTATGCTGGTTATTCTACATTCATCCTTGACTTGCTCAATCATATTTATACACACATAATTTTTCTTTGCTTATGTTCTTCATGATAACTTAGGATAAGTCTTCAGAGTAGCCTCATCTTTTCTTTTTCTGCTTAAGTTTTGATTGTTTGAGATATTCTTTTACACTTTTTAATTATTTGGGCGGTATGTGAGTTGAAGATGCTTCATTTGAGTTTTGTCCCCCAGCTCATAATGTCATATATTCATCAAAATAGCTATAATCTGCTACTTTTGTGTGAATTGGCCAGCTACTTGAAAAGCCAATGAAATATTAAAATATAATTCATTGGCTTCTCAAGTCTTTTTTAATCAATTGTTGTCTCTGACCCCTGTAAATTGTAATCTAGTACAAGTGGAGCTGGAGCCAATTCTTGAAAATGAAGATAAAAAAAAAAACAAGTGCTTGGAAAAGAAAATGAAGTTGTAAACAAATGTTAAGCGTGATCGAATAATCTTAAAACTTTAAACTTAACAAGTTGTGATCCATAGGCGACGATTTTTGACTTTTGATGTTTGCACATGGAACAAGTGGTCAAAAGTTCGACACCATTATTTTTCAGGGTTATATTGTATTAAAAGTGACATTCTTTTCGTTTGATTTCTTATTCAAAAGATATCAATGACTTTTGGCACTATTTGGATGGTTGTTACGTAAATTCTATTGTGTTGTATTGTTTAATCTTTAAAATTCATCATTATGTAATGATGAAAAGACTCATTTTTTATGTAATGATCAATTTGATGTGATCAGATCATCATCTTAATGCTTTTTTTTTTCTCATTTTATCTTTACTTATTATTTAATTATTCTATTTTAATCATTTATCCCATCTTTTCATAGTAGCTATAATTATTACCCTATAATTTCTTATAGGCTTAGTATTCAAATTATGAATATATGACATTATGCAATGATAATAAGCAATATAATCTATTTAAACATTGTATTCATTAAAACAATACAGTACAATGCGCTACCACAAAGTACAATATGATAGGATACATTGTAAAGCAATTATACATGACAACCATCTAAACAACTTTAGTGTTTGAAGGTCATAGTTTAGTATATGTGTTTTGCATGTATGAAGCATGTTAATTTAAAAATGATATATAAATGATAGTTGTCATTAAATATAGATAATATTCATGTAAACAAAATTAAATAAAATATTATTAGTTTGATGCAATAGTTTAGTCTATTGTTATACAACAAAGATGGAAAAATCAAATACAATATTCATGTAAATAAAAATTAAATAAATATTATTAATTTGATGCAATAGTTTCATCGATTGTGATGGAGCAAAGATGAAAAAAATCAATCCAATTGCTTATACTATAGATATGCTAATAGTTTTTTAATACATAAAGGAATAATTTAAAGTTGAATAGTTAGAAATAAAATAATTAGCTGACTAAAATTTAATGTAACAAAAGATTCCGAGATATAAAAGGAGTAGTTTAATGTTTTCAACATAATTTTATTTTTAAATTTGTTATATTACATACTTTTTATTAAAAAGTATTTGATAGTATAAAATTTTTATTAATTATTTACATAGAATAATTTTAAATCAAAAGTGAATTCTAAATATAAAGTAATTCTAATTCAAAAGTGAATTTGAAAATTATAAATTATAAAAAATTAAATAATAAATCAAGAAAAATAGTAAAAAAGATGATTTTGTCTAAAGCAAAAAAGTATTACCTTACTTGAGATCTTATTTCATTTGAATAAATAAAACTTGTGAATAAAGCAAAATATCAGTTACAAAATAAGAGAAATTTTTAAATAGCGAAAATTTATTAGACTCAACTAACTAAACTAAGGGTATAATATAATCTGAATGAAGTAAGTTAAGGTAGCATAACAATTAATATTATTTTCAAGCAAATTAAGTCATCATAAAAATTATTATTATTTTCTTCAGATTCAAAAAAGTGACAAAGAACGTGAGTGTGTAATATAAGTAAACCTGAGAATCAAGTTGAAGTTTGAGAAAAAGTGTAAAATAATATTCAACACCATTTAGCACAAATAGATGGAGGGGATGGATGAATCAGTTAAAGTGAGAAAAAAATCGATTGCAATTGTAAAATAAGAAAATACAAATTGAATTGTTGATTGTTAATGATTAATGAATCAAAAGTTGAAATTGAACTGTTTTTATAGAAGTAGAGAAGTTATAAATAAAAAGAATAGGAAATAATATTTTATCATACTTAGGAAGAAACCTTTCATTATATTAGTAGGATTAATGGTGAAATTAGAAGAACTTTTATTGAAATAGTAGAGTCACAAAGGAAAAAGAAAAAAAATTGACAAACTAATTAATTATGAAAATATTAAGAGAATAATTAAGAAAAATTAGATTACCTCTAATCTAATTAATTCTTTGACGTGAATTTCTCATATCTTCTTTTTAACTCTCTTTTTGAATGTGTTTTTTTTTTTAAAAAAAATTTATTCCTATTTTTATGGGAGATGATTTATCAAACCTTTTTTGCTTAGTATATGGAAAGTTTTTTATTTTTCTTTTTAGATCAAGTCTATTCTATTTAGAAAAAAAATCTTCATGTATGAATTTAGTTATAATAAGAAAATTTTCTCTATTTACTTTTTATTATATTTAATATTAAATATTATTAAAATAATGATATAATAGTTAAAAATAATAAAGAAAAAAATAATTTTATCTAAAACGTAATCTTTTAATAAAAGCCAAAAAGTTCAAACAGTGATGTATAAATAAACATTGACTGTTAATAAATCTTTCCTATAATCCAATTGCAATGCTGTACAGGAAGGAATCCGTGGGTAAAAATATCAAGAACTTCCAGAAATCCCCATAAAAAAATAAAATACTTTTGGATAAAATATCAAACCACCTCTACTAACATATTAGACTTCATGAAAGCTTTTGAATGTAGAAGAAAGCTAACCTGTTCTTCGATATTAGGATGATTTTTTTATAATACTTACTTAGCAACCAAAGTTGAGCTCTTCTAACCCATCATATGTGATGCCACTCTATAACAAATCCAATCAACTTTTCATCACAAAAGCTAGGTCACGAAGTGAAAGGTTGTGGAGAGCTTATATATAAGCAGTCGCGGCTTCACTCTTCTCGAACTTAGGCTAAATTGATAGTAGAACGCAAAAATACCTTCTTCTAAGTTTTCAACCATTTCATGAGAATACATAATTATACTTCTGAACTTGACCTCAACTGATATTATTTAGGTTATTTTAACTTTGGATGTATACAAATAGACACTTGAACTTATATAATATTGAACAAATAGACATATGTGTCCTACCTGACATGATATAATACAACTTCACGTAGGACATGTGCGACTACTTATTATGTTAATTCACTAGTCATTGAACATTGTTTTTCCTTAAAAATTGATTGTTTGATGTATGCTCAACCAACTTATGTCTAGCAAGTGTCATGTTTTTTTTTGGATCCACGGAAAAAAGTTTGACATGTAATAAATCAAGCATAAATTGTATGTTAGTCCTGGCTAGCAAAAGTATGAATTGTGCATAATCATCCAGAAAAAAATCCACTAGAATCTTAAAAACCGTCTATACTATGTTTGATGAAAGTCTCATATGAACTATTTTTGAGTAGAAACCAAACTTTGGTCATTTTCTTCCTAAAAGTGGCCTTATTACCCCACCCCCTTTTTTCTTCTTTGAAAATTTCCATTCAGCCATCTCAACTGACTTTTGGTGTCATTTTCTTCTGCTCCACAAAAACCTTGTCAACCTAATAGATTTTTCATACAACACCCATATCACATTTTTCATCAACTAAAATATAATTTTGCCACTTACATCTCTATTTGGAAATTTCAGAAATTTTGCTTCTTTCTGGAGGAGGAGCCATCTCATCAAGTAAGAAGGTTAGTCTTCAATGATATTTTACTAAAAATAAAGTGTATGCTATTAACATCTTTATTTGGAGTAGAAAATTTTCAGACAGACAATCACTTATTTATATATGCAAAAATATGTTCTGCTATGAAACTTTATGTTTCTTTATTCTCCTAATAAAATTTAAAAGATTTATTCATGATATCCGTTAAAAATTGCTTTTACTTACCATAAAGTGCCAATTCATGCTATTATTAAAACATAATCGATTTTGGCAATACACCAATGAAAAGAGTCATGTCACTAGTTATTAAATCAAACAATTTTTTATAAAAAACATTTTTTTTTAATTTATGCATTCAGATCTGTAGTTTGACCCATGGAGTAGAAAACTTTTACAAAGTAAACCTATAAAACAATTATTATTATTATTATTATTATTATTATTATTATTATTATTATTATTATTATTATTATTATTTTCTTTTATCATCTACTAGAATAAGAAAAGCACTACAGCAAAAGAAATAGTGACAATGTTTATTTGTCTCTTAATTGAGTTAATGTTATTGCATCTAGAGTTCATAAACCCTTTAGCGGCATTTATATAAAGTGTTGATTATAATATCCATATTTATCATTGTCTTAATATACTTGCTGCTAAATAATTTATTGTAGTATAATTAATTGCTGGTAAATCCTTTATTAGTTGTAGTGAAGTAAGACACTAGACCTTATCTTATCTCCTAATGAGATAAAGAACTCAGAGATTTTAACTAGGCGTATTATCAATTAATGTATGTTCATTTTGTTTACCTAATTTGGTTATAATGAAATCAACTTAATTAAAGAGTTACTTTGGTTAGTTCATTATTATTTCATACAGTGACAGTATGGCCCAATGTCTTTTTTCACACAAATCTTATCAACCTAATAGTTTGTTCGCTATAATCATTCACAAAAAACACATATAATCAAGATCCGGAGAATTTCGAAAGGCACTCTATCGTCATGGAAAGAGAGAAAGGGGAAGCAAGCAATCTAGAGGTATGTATGTCATATTATATTTGCTTGGATCATTATCTTATTATAATATGTTAAGATAGAAGTTTTGATGGATTAACAAACTTACTTCTCAGGATGAATATAATGTGGTACCAGGTCCCATATTAGAAATTAAACAACTGAAGCTTTGACAGAATTAATACAACTTGCCTAGTTGAAATTATCATCTGACAAACAACATCATTATACTCACATCTGACATACAACATGCTTAGTGTAGGTGGATATTAAAATAATGTATTGAACATTATTTTATTATATCTTGAAAAAAGAAAAAAAGGAATATGCTTCATGTGTAAGTTTTTGTCTCCAATGGAAGTCTTTATTTATTCCTTTTCTTTCCACTCTTGAAAAGAACTATTTATTTAAGTTGAAAAGAAATGCAGCACATCTTCTTCGAAAAATGAATGAAGCAATTGGAATGAAATGTTGTAAAGTCATTCTTCACCCATGTTACATTATCTTCTTAATAAACAATGAAGAAGGCAAATGAAATGAAAGTTGTAAAGCATGATGACAGCATGGGTGCACACGGCTAGGAGTTTCAACATGGTTATAAATTGAAGCATTTGAAGAATGGAGAAATCATCCAAAATAGAGTGAAAAAGAGTCTCAGTGAGAAGAAAGAAATCATCCTCAAGAACAACTTGTTCAGTATATTGTTCTACTCTTGTCATTGTTCTTCTGAGGATATTTCTTCAAAGTGTAATTTTTTTCATTCTTCCATCTGTAAACTAATTCCTACTCTATAAAGGAACTTGGAGTTTTGGACAACATAAATCTTTCTTGTATTCTGGGTCCTTAGCTAGAGTTAGCTAAGAAGAAAAGTCGAAACTAGTTTGGGGAACTTAGTTTAGTAGGCAGCAAGGGGTTGTTGCTTAGGTGAAAATTTCAGGTATCATTGTAAGGGGAAGGGATTAGGAGTTTAATCCTTAGAATTACAAAAGGTCGTAATGATTTCCACTCTTAGATGATAATGAAATTTTGTTAAAATCCTGAAGGCTGGTCGTGTTTTTTTTACTCCCTTGAGCATTATTCCCTTGAGCAAGGGGTTTTCCACGTAAAAATCTTGTGTATTTTTACTTCTGTCTAGTTCATTTACTGTAACGAGGAATCTGGTCCCTGGTTAGATTGGCAACACTCATTCTAACTTAATGCAGAATCAAAACTGACAGTTGGTGTTTTAGCAGGTGTCATTTTCTGCTCTTCGCAAGGACGTTGCCAGTCTTCTCGATTTCATGGAGACATTAAAGAATGAGGAAGATCAAAAAGTTGTTGATGAGGAGGACCTAATTGAAAAGCTGAAATTCAGGTTGACATTTATTTGTACATATGTCCAGCTTTGTTATTCCGATTTGGAGCAGTTTGAAGATACAATGACTGGCGAAAGACAAGAGGTTGAGAATCTGCTTCAAGCAATTTTTGATGATGTTGACAACAACGCCAGGTGTAAATACAACATGCATCATGTCATTCCTAGCCTCTTCGATAATATGGATGACTGTATCAGCTCACATCATCATGTTAAATCAAATGCCACCATGATGGATGAGCAATTGGACTTCATCCTCTTGAATCTCCATCATATATCCAAGTGTTGTGCTGAAAAGATGACGTTTCCTTTAGTAACTCAATATGAGGTTCTTCAAAATGTATGTGGTAACGTGAAGGATTTCCATGGGTTGATAGTGAGTGGTTACATTAAGCAAGAGATGGTTGAGAATATCTTACCTCTGTTTTAACTGATGGTTGAGAGAGTAGGACACCTCCTTTGGGAGGATCAGATTCGTGAAGACTCTCATCTCTCCGAGCTAGCACATTTACTCTTGAAGATTTTTCCAATTGAACTGGAGGTGATGCACGTGTGTTATACAAGTTTGATGGCTTCAACTGCAGCAGAAGTTGAACGCTTCATCAAGCAGCTTCTAGAAACCTCTCCGGATATTCTTAGGGAGTGTCTAATTCATCAGCAAGAGCACATGGTAACTGTTATTACCACTAGAACTCCAGGGGCTTGAAACATTCATGTCATGATGGAATTCCGATTAATTATTCTTACTGATGTGCCCGGGGACTTGATTCATCATGACAAATTATTTTATCTCCTGGCACGTGTTGGAGTACTTACCCAGGAAGGTATTAACTCTTAACCGTAGCTTAGAAAAGAAATCAATGAAGAAAGAGAGTACCGATGAGACAAACTGTGCCACTTTAGACTTGGAGGAAAATATTGAACTCCTCAAATATGTTTATTTGAAAGCCCCAAACTCATCTCAATGTTGCTTCCCCATGAATAATGGACCGCTTTTCATGCATTTGCTACACATACACCTAAACTATTTGTTGGATTAGTACGCTTATTCAGTTGCTTTGATAAATGACGAAATTGTGTTGGTGAAACAAGACCTAGAATTCATAAGATCGTTCTTGATGAATGTTGAGCAAGGATTATATGAAGATCATTGGGTGCGTGTTTTAGATGCAGCATATGAGGCAAAAGATCCCATTGATTCAATTATTGTTCGAGATAATGGTCTCTTAAATCTTATTTTCTCACTTCCCAGTACCATAAAAAAGCTCAAGCTTATCAAAGAAGACATTTCCAATTTAATCGATAAGATTCCCAAGAACAAGAGCCTAATTGTTGTAAACATTCACAAGAATCCAGTTGAAAACAAGTCACTGGCAACTGGTAAAATAATTATTGGATTTGAGGAGGAGACAAACTCGATAATTAGAAAGCTCACTCGTGGGCCGACAAATCTAGATGTCATTTTGATCACTGGTATGCCGGGTTCAGGCAAAACTACTTTGGCTTACAAAGTATACAATGACAAGAGAGTTTCTAGTCATTTCGACCTTCGTGCATGGTGCACAGTTGACCAAGAATTTGACAAGAAGTATTTGTTGAATAAAATTTTTAATCAAGTTAATGGTTCGGATTCAAGATTGAGCGAGAATATTGATGTTGCTGATGAGCTACGGAAACAACTGTATGGAAGGAGGTATCTTATTGTCTTAGATGACGTGTGGGATACTGCAACATGGGATGAGTTAACAAGACCTTTTCCTCTAATTGAGAAAGAAAGTAGGATCATTTTGACAACTCGAGAAAAGAAAGTGGCTTTGCATGGAAAGCTCTACACTGCTCCTCTTAACCTTCGATTGCTGAGACCAGAAGAAAGTTGGGAGTTATTAGAGAAAAGGGCATTTAGAGTTGCCCTGGTGACCTATTGGATGTTGGTAAAGAAATAGCCCAAAATTGTAAAGAGCTTCCTTTGGTGGCTGATCTGATTGCCAGAGTCATTGCTGGGAGGGAAAAGAAAAAGAACGTGTGGCTTGCAATTCTAAGTAATTTGAATTCCTTTATTTTGAACAGCGAAGTGGAAGTGATGAAGGTTATAGAATTAAGTTATGACCATTTACGAGATCAGTAAAGCCATGTTTTCTTTACCTTGCAATTTTGCTGAACGATACTGGAATACCGACCTCTGTGTTGATAGATTTTTTGCGTCCTGAAGGACTTGTGGAATAGAAAGAGATGAAGAGTGTGGACGAAGTGATGAAGGTTTATTTGGATATCTTAATTTCTAGTAGCTTGGTAATTCTTTTGAATGAGGTAGGTCAGCTCCCGGCTTTACAACTTCATGATCTTGTCCATGACTTTTGTTTGATAAAAGCAAGAAAGGAAAAGTTAATTGAGCAGACAAGTTCAAGTGCTCCATCTGCTTCTTCAGATATGACGTCACGAATAGTGACCATTGATTGTAACAGCAAGTCCTTTGAGCTGAACAATTCCTGTTTGGTCCAAATAAGAAAAGACATTCTGGTGAACACCTGTATTCTCTGAGGATAAATGGAGACAGGCTAGGCAGACAACCATCTTTCTTATTCATTTCTCCTAAGAAACTTGAGGCTTCTTAGAGTGTTGCACGTGGATCCCTCTTTAATCACGGTGAAAGATTCTTTGCTGAATGAAATATGTATGTTGAATCATTTGAGGTTCTTATACATTGGGACGGAAGTTAAATCTCTGTCTGCTTCTATCTCAAACCTCTGGAATCTAGAAATTCTGTATCTGAAAAACAACGTAACAACCTTGGTACTATTACCGAGAATTTGGAACCTTTTAAAGTTGCGAGTGCTGTGCATACATGATTGTTGTTTCTCTGATTTGGATGCAGATGAATCAATACTGATGGCAGAGGATACAAAGCAAGAGAAGTTGAGATATTTAGAGAAACTGGTGCTTTCCTATTCGAAAGACACAGAGGATATTTTTGAAAGGTTTCCCAATCTTCAATATCTTACATTTGTTCTGAAGGAATCATCGGATCATTCAACAGAGCAACATTGGTTCCCGAAATTGAATTTCCTAACTGAACTAGAAGAACTCAGGATATGTTTTAAAAGTTCAAGCACAAATGGCAGTGGATCCTCTGCAGCAACAAAATAGTCATGGGATTTTTACTTCCCTTTGAATTTGAAAATATTGCGGCTGCATGACTTTGCTCTGACATCTGATGCACTGTCAACAATAGCAAGACTGCCCAACCTTGAAAAGTTGTTCCTTTATGATGCAACCATTCAGGGGGGAGAATGGAACATGAGCGAGGAAGACACCTTTGAGAGTCTCAAATGTTTGGGGTTGCATCGACTGACTCTTGCCAAGTGGGAGGTTGGAGAGGAATCCTTTCCTGCACTTGAGAAATTAAAACTACAGGGAAGTGATAAGCTTGAGGAGATTCCACCTTGTTTCGGAGATATTAATTCATTAAAAGTTATCAAACTTGTAGAGAGCCGTCATCTTGAAGATGCCGCTAAGAACATTAAGGAATATGCTGAAGAAATGAGGGCGGGAGGGGACGAGCTTCAAGTCATTGGCCGGAAGAATATCAGAAAGAAGAGCCTTAGCAGAATAAACAGTAAGTTGTGCTTTGTTGGGTAGATTTACAAGATTTTGTTATGAAACATTCTTCTGTGTTATTCTCATCATGTTCGTTGAAACTATATTTGATATCCATCTTATTTTATCATTTCAGGTTGTACACTGTGATGTTTAGAGATTTGCATATGGAAGACTTTATTGTATCAAGAGTTATAAAAATATTAGTAAGCTAATCATTATTTTGTATAATGGATATTTGATGAAATTGATTATAAACTCGAAAATACGATTAGCTTTTGAAATCACCTTTATGCTGATGACATTAAAATAATGTTTTGGTTTTTTGTGAAACACAACATGTCTTGATATTAACATTTGTGGATTACAGCAAATTGTAAGTTACATTGCTATATTGCTTCTATGGGTACTATTCCCAGCGCAAAACAAGAAATAGCAGCAAAATCAGGTCAAAATATAAAGGGACTTGTCATGAATCCATCAGAAAGAGATAAAAATGGAATATTATTTTGATAACCATGTTACAGATGTTCAACATTTTCAAATATGTTAACTTAGTTTTACTGTTCCGTTGCTTTTCAACATCTACTAGTTAGTTACTAGTCTGTTAGGTTGTTACTTAACTGTAAGGGTGAAAGATGAGCTGGCGGAGTTGGTTAGTCAGAAAAATTGTGTGATCTCCTCGCTATAAAGCCTGATCCATGCTTTCTTCTCGGTAATTTCTAGGAGTACTATTCTCTGCAATCGTATTCATGGTTGATGAACATTCTTAATAAGAACTCCTAGAGGAATTGTGTGTGCTATAAGTGCCTACTCAGTTTGGGCAGACTTGAAGGAGAGATTTGACAAAGTGAATCGCATGCGGATCTATCAACACAGATAGATCAACACATTGACACAAGGTACGAACTCTGTTTCACATTACTTCACTAAACTGAAAACACTGTGGAATCAAAACTGCAGTGCTACCAAATCCCAGCTGTACACATCCTCAATAGAAAGAATATGTAGATCATCTGCAACAACTAAGGCTGATCCAATTTTTGAGTCCTGTGACCAGGCTCGTATAGACTCTATTGATGGGAGTCACATCATCCATAAACCAAGCTTACGCTATGATCATAGAACATGAGATTCAACACTCGATATATGTAGCCAATGTAGTTAAGAAACCAGATCTAATGGTGATGAATGTGAATAGGAAACAAGGAAAGGAGTTCTACAAAGGAAAGAAATGTGAGTACTTCCACTACACCAAAGACAACTGCTGCAAATTGATTGACTATCCAGATGATTGGAAACAAAGGAAGAAATCAGGACATGGCAGTAGCAACACAAAAAGATACAACAGGGAATCTACATTCTGGTTGTTATGAAGTACAATTTCCGGCAGGTAACATGAGGAGTTTAGCAGGTCCCTCCTACTCTGGTAGCTATGGAGTCAACACTCAGCAAACAACATTTTTAGGGAATTATTCTGTTTTGTATCCTTTTACCCTGATTTTTGTGTCTTTCAGGACCTCTACAGTGGCAGGGTTAAAAGGGATTGATGGGGAAGATGGAGGCTTTTATATCTTCAGGAGTGCATTTATAGCAAAACAAATAAAGGAAGTGAAACATATAACTATGTGCCCCATAGGAATGATGTTCATATTTTATGCCTTAAAAGTGTGCTAATGGATTTATTTTGCTTTAATGATGGACACTCATCGTGCTAGGATAAAGCCTAAAGGATGGGGTCAAATGATGGTTCTCACTGTGCTAGGATAGTGCCTATAGGGTGAGATCGGTCGAGTCTACCTTGGCAAAGTAGACTCCTCTTAGCTTAATGTAGAGTGAACATCAAGATTCTATGTAATAGTACGCATGTTCTTATTTGTCGCTTATGGTCTTATTCCCAAATATGTATGTTAAGTTTATGAATGAAATTGATGATGTTTCTTCTCATGCTTTTAACTTGCATTGCTCATGCATATTGTGCCCTTATCCCTATTGATTATGATTATGCATATTGGTATTATTGTGATGTCCTTTGGTTCATAGACATACCTGCGTACTTAGTACATGCACATACTAATGCATACTTCTTTGCCAACATGATCTAATCATATAGAGGCGGACGATGAGAAGACTGTTCCATTATGTGGCTAGATTCAGATTCCAAGCTTGAAGACTTGTTGGTGTGTTCCCATGCTTCAAGAACGAACCCTTTATATTGCTTTTCCATTGGAGACTTGTTATTTTCTTTTGATGAATATCCTGCGGGTGAGCTAGTATACTATGTTCTAGACCTTGGCAAGATCTTATGATGTAGAGGCATGTTTTGATATTCTTACTTTTATGTACTTTTGCTTGTTTATTCTCTTATGTAGGCTTATTTTACCTTATTAATGCTCATATCACAAGGCTTGGATGGGATACCTTTGGATGTCACATTTGTTGTGTCACGACTAGGCCTTAGGTTTGGATCGTGACAAAGGGACATGTCACAAATCCATCCGATAGAGATAAAAATGCAATACTCCCTCAGTCCAATATTAACTTAATTTTTGGAGTTTTTCTATTGTTAGGTTAGTCAATAAAATTATTTTTCCAAAAATTATCTTTTATTTTTTGGTAGAGTGAAAAATATTTTTTTAGAAAAATAGTTTCTAACATGAGAATCAGCTCCAATTTAGTATCCGACCCTAACACCTAATGCAAGACCCAACTCGACTTCCAACTCAAGATTCGCCTTTTAAATTTAGATTGTCTAGACTTTCGAATGAAATCCAACCATATCTGGCTCCAGATCTAACTTTCAATTAATTTAATATTTTAAAAAATAAATAATTTTAATTTGTTTTTCAAATTTTTAAAAATAATTTAATTTGGAAAATATTTAAGCTTACGAAACATGAAAAAATTAAAAAATATTTTGAGGAAAATATTTTCCTCCATACCAAACACACCCTATAATATAATATGTTTGATCAAATATTAAAAAATATCTACCATGTGTTTGATAAAAGTCTTAACTCAACTGTTTGTTTGTGATTTGTGA
>JAOTQJ010000096.1:680843-694123 GCA_025642045.1 Solanum sejunctum
TTTTTAGACTTTCCTGGCAGCAGCTCTTAGTTTAACTTTATAATTTTTTAATATACAGTTATGAGGGAAGACTGTGCATGATTACTTTCTCCACTAACCCCAATGAAAAAAAGAGGCTTTTTTGGTCTTTTTATAAGCATTACTCTTTGTTTGGTATGGATCTTCATATTAGCAATACCTATTTATTATATCTTTCATGTGTTTTTATTTTTTAGGAAAATTTATTTTGATTTTTAGCGTATATTTTACCTGACCATGAATAATATGAATATTCATATTATCTATTTTGTATTCACGTTAAATATGAACTGATTGTGTTTTTATTTACCCTTTTTGATTTGCCCATACCCGATTCCATCCACCCATTTGTCATTCCTATGCTGAACCAAACCTCTCTCAACAAAAGAGGCATTTTATAAGCATTAAACTCAACTACACAATGATTTGGTGTCATTAATTATTCCTCCATACTCTCTGCTTAATTCCAGAATTTTGAGCTTTACTGATCAAAAGAAAAGCAAGCAGAGGACATTTTCATCAAGGAAAAAGGTTTGTTTAATTTTTGGTTCTCTCATCTGTAACTGACAAAAATAGTTTCTCATCTTTGGTGGTAAGTTCAAATTATGTTGTGAGCATCTCTGGTAGCAAGCTTGAAATTGTTACTTGTAAGCATTTAGATTTGTTAAAAGAGTAATAGCTTAATCATGGTTTGATGAACTTTAATATAGATTATGTTGAAGGTTTTTTCAAATTTATTAGGTTTGTCATTTTTCATTATATATAATCCTCAAATTCAACGTTTTATTTGTTGGTCCATTGAGTTTCGTATATCACATGATTTTAAGGAATTGAAGAAATAATTATCTTCTTCAACTTAAGACCTCACGTGAAAAACATTTTTTTACTTACAAAGTCTCTTCCGTGAAAGTTCTTATCTTTTCATGTTTAGTCTCCTGATAAAGTTTTGTGTATTTTTTATGCATCAGGTCCTGAGAACTTGAAAGAGAAATTACAATCATGGAAAACCGAACAGACAAAGAAGAAGCAAACAACTCGTTGGTCTGTTACTTGATAGAGTAAAGTATTGAATTGTACATGTGTGGCCTTGAAAATTTGATACGACATTTCATCTTTTGGCAGGTGTTATTTTCTGCTCTTCGCAAGGACATTGCCGATGTTCTGGATTTCCTAGAGAGACTAAAGAATGAGGAAAATCAAAAAGCTCTTGACGTGGATCAAGTTGAAAAGCTGAAATTCGAGCTGGCATTTATTTGCATATATGTCCAGCTTTCTTATCTCGATTTGGAGCAGTTTGAAGATGAAATGACTGTCACAGGACAAGAGGTTGAGAATCTGCTTCGATCAATTTTGAATGATGTTGACAACAACATCATGCATCGTCTCCTTGCTAGCCTCAGGGATAATATCGATCATTGTATCAGCTCACATCATCGTTCTAAATCAAATGCCACCTTGCTTGATGACAAGTTGAACTTCCTCCTCCTGAATCTCCATCATCTATCCAAGTTTCTTGCTGAGAAGACGTTTCCATTAGTGACTCAGTATGAGATTCTTCAGAATGTGTGTGGCAACATGAAAGATTTCCATGGGTTGATATTGAATGGTTGCGTTGAGCATGAGATTGTTTACTATGTCTTGCCTCATGGCTGAGAGAGTCGGACGCTTCCTTTGGGATAATCAAACTGATGGAGAGTCTCGACTCTTCGAGCTAGCACTTGTACTCATGAAGATTATTCCAATTGAGCTGGAGGTTGTCAACATATGTTTTACAAATTTGAAAGCTTCGACTTCAGCGGAAGTTGGACGCTTCATTGAGAAACTCCTGAAAACCTCTCCGGACATTCTTACAGAATATCTGATTCATCTACCAGAGCACATGGTAAATGTTACTACCAGCAGTACATCAGGGGCTAGAAACATTCATGTCATGATAGACTTCCTATTAATTATTCTTTATGATATGCCCAAGGACTTTATTCATCATGACAAATTATTACATCTGTTGGCTCGAGTTGGATCACTTATTAGGGAGGTATCAACTCTTGTTTGCGACTTAGAAGAGAAGTTAAGGAATAAAGAGAGTACTGATGAAACAAATTGTGCAACCCTAAGGTTGCTAGAAAATATTGAACTCCTCAAGGAAGATCTCAAGCATATTTATCTGAAATCCCCGGATTTATCTCAATGTTGCTTCCCCATGAGTGATGGACCGCTCTTCATGCATCTTCTACACAGACACTTAGATAATCTGTTAGATTCCAATGCTTATTCAATTGCTTTGATAAAGGAAGAAATTGGGCTGATGAAACAAGACCTAGAGTTCATAAGATCATTCTTCCTTAATGTTGAGTTAGGATTATATGCAGATCTTTGGGCACGTGTTTTAGCTGTGGCTTATGAGATAAAAGATGTCATTGATTCCATTATTGTTCGAGATAATGGTCTCTTACATCTTATTTTCTCACTTCCCACTACCATAAAAAAGATCAAGATTATCAAAGAAGACATCACCAATTTACTCGACAAGAATCCCAAGAGCAGGAACCTAATTGCTGAGAACTCTCCCAAGAAGCCAGTTAAAAGCAAGTCATTGAAAACTGGTAAAATAACTGTCAGTTTTGAGGAGGAGACAAACGGGATACTAGAAAGTTTACCGGTGGACCAGCAGATCTAGATGTCATTTCGATCACTGGTATGCCAGATTCAGGTAAAACTACTTTGGCGTACAAAGTGTACAATTATAAATCAGTTTCAAGTCATTTCGACCTTCGTGCATGGTGCACAGTCGGCCAAGAAAACGACGAGAAATTGTTGGATAAAATTTTTCATCGAGTTAGTGACTCAGATTCAAAACTGAGTGAGATTATTGATATGAAAGGAAGTACAATTATTTTGACAACTCGAGAAAAGAAAGTGGCTTTGGATGGAAAGCGCGACACTGATCCTCTTGACCTTCGATTGCTAAGACCTGAAGAAAGCTGGGAGTTATTAGAGTAAAGAGCATTTGGAAACGAGAGTTGCCCCGGTGACCTATTGGATGTTGGTAAAGAAATAGCCGAAAATTGTAAAGGGCTTCCTTTGGTGTCTGATCTGATTGCTGGAGTCATTGCAGGGAGGAAAAAGAAAAGGACTGTGTGGATTGAAGTTCGAAATAATTTGAATTCCTTTATTTTGAACAGTGAAGAGGAAGTGATGAAGGTTATAGAATTAAGTTATGACCATTTACGAGATCAAGTAAAGCCATGCTTGTTTTATCTTGCAAGTGGGTCAAAGGATGCTGTAATGCCAACCTCTGTGTTGATGGATTATTTGCGTCGTCCTGAAGGACTTGTGGAACAGACAGAGATGAAGAGTGTGGAAGAAGTGCTGAAGGTTTATTTGGATAACTTAATTTCCAGTAGCTTGGTAATTCTTTTCAATGAGATAGGTAACTTCCCGGCTTGCCAACTTCATGTTCTTGTGCATGACTTTTGTTTGATAAAAGCAAGAAAGGAAAAGTTGTTTGAGCAGATAAGTTAAGTGCTCCATCTTCTTCTTCAGATTTAATGCCACATATAGTGGCCATTGATTGTAACAGCAAGTTGTCTGGACTTAACAATTATGTCCTGTTCGGTTCAAATAAGAAAAGGCATTCTGGTAAACACCTGATGGAGACAAGCTGGACCAGAGTCTTTTTGATACATTTCACAAAAGATACTTGAGGCTTCTTAGAGTGTTGTACCTTTATCCCTCTTTTATCAAGGTGAAAGATTCTCTGCTGAATGAAATATGCATGTTGAATCATTTGAGGTTCTTATTCGTTGGGACAGAAATCAAATCTCTGTCTGCTTCTTTCTCAAACCTCTGGAATCTAGAAAACCTGTGGTTGGAAAATAATGGAACAACCTTGATGGTACTATTACCGAGAATTTGGGAACTTGTAAAGTTGCGATTGTTGTGCATACATGATTGTTGTTTCTTTGATTTGGATGAAGCAGATGAATCAATAGTGATAGCAGAGGACACAAAGTTAGAGAAGTTGAGAATTTTACAGAGACTCGTGCTTTCCTATTCGAAAGACACAGAGGATATTTTCAAAAGGTTTCCCAATCTTCAACATCTTGGATTACTTCTCAAGGAATCATCAACAGAGCCACATTGGTTCCCAAAACTGGATTTCCTAACCGAACTAGAACGACTAACAGTAGAATTTGAAAGTTCAAACACAAATGATAGCAGGTCCTCTGTAGCAACAAATTGGTCATGGAATTTTCACTTCCCTTTGAATTTGAAATATTGCAACCTTGAGGGGTTGTTCCTTTATTATGCAATCATTGAGGGAGGAAGATATCTTTCAGAATCTCCTATATTTGAACTTGCATCAAGTGACAAGAGAAATCCTTTTTTGTGCTTGAGAAATTAAAACTGCAGGGATGTGTTAAGCTTGAGGAGATTTCACCTTGTTTCGGGGACATTAATTCACTAAAAGTAATCAAATTGGTAGAGAGCCCTCATCTTGAAGACTCTGCTAAGAACATTAAGGAATATGCTGAAGATATGAGGACGGGAAGGGACGAGCTTCAAGACGTTGGCTAAAGGAATATCCCGTTATTTAATCAGAAAGAAAAGACTTAGCAAAATAACAGTAAGTCGTGCTTTTTTGGGTAGATTTTTCTGTGTCAATCTTATCACTTTTATAAATTATTAGTCTATTAAAATTTTATGAAAACATGTGTGGTTTGAATTTTGGTTAGTATTTACCTAACTTCCAATGAAGCCGCAAATGACTAATTCTAATTTGAATCCAAATAAAGAATTTATAACAATCAGAAATTTATGAAAAAAACTAAATTAAATAAATCTAATAAAGAGAAAATAAAAAAATAGAGAAGAAAAAATTTCAACATATATATCATTCTTAAGACTTTAATCATAACAATATATGGAAAAAAGAAATATATAGAATCAATACATAAATATCTTCTCTCCAACCAATCAAAATTCTAGAATCTTTTACATCACGAACTAAAGCATAAAAAAATAATACAATAGTGTTAACTGTTTTACTATTTTAGTTACAGAATGCAATTATGCAAAGGATGTCCTAGGTGAGAGTCCTATGAAACAAAAAAGATGAATTATATAGATAAAATTGGGGGAATATCAAAAGATATCTTAAAGCTTTATATTAAATAGTTGGAGGTTATGAAAAATGCGAAAAGTATAAGAGTTATGAATATCAAAAGTAACAACTGTATAAATAATTAAATATGAGTTAGACTTTATAAGATATTTTTTTAAAATTTTTTAATGGTATTATTGTAATAACTTAACTTTGTAAGGATATGTTGGTATTTTAACTTTTAATTTTTTTGTTCCCACTTTTAGTAATATATAATAATATAATATAATATAATTAAAGCTTTATATTAAATAGTTGGAGGTTATGAATAATATGAAAAGTATAAGAGTTATGAATATGAAGAGTAATAATTGCATAAATAATTAAATATGAGTTAGACTTTATAAATGATTTTTTTTAGTGGTGTTTTTGTAATAACTTAACTTTGTAAGAATATTTTAATATTTCAGCTTTCAACTTTTTTGTTCCCATTTTTAATAATATATAATAATATAATATTCACTATAACTATATTTGACATGTATCTTGAGGTTGTACACTATGGATGCTTAGATATTTGCATATGTAAGATTTTATTGTAATCAAGAGTTAGAGAAATATTAATAGCTAAGTGTATAATAAAATCACTCAATAAAGCCTTTGTATCAACAGAATCACTCTAGATAAATTAATTATTGAAACAAAATTTTAACATGACAATTTTATTTTATATTACGTAAATATAAATGCACAAATAAATAAATTTTTAAATTCAACATAACAAAAAAATTATTTTATATTATGTAAAAATGAACCAACAAATGAATAAACTTTGTAAGTTAATTTATTAAAATAAAATTACTAGTACAAAATTGCAGATTTAAAACATAAAATCAAGAAAAGAAAAGAAATGATTAAAAGAAATTAAGGTGATTGGGGTATAGTTTAATTATATAGGGGGCTTATTCAAAGATTGTTAAATCTCGGATTAGCTATTCCTCTATTTTCTAAGGATAAAATAAGACCTTGCGAAAGATATAACTAATCTATGAATTAAATTAAATAAAGTAACAAAAAAAAAAAATTAAATGTAATACAACCTATCAAACAGAGTCCTTAAAGCGTAAGCTAGATAAAAAAAAACCGCCGAACAAGAAGGGCTTAAAAACTAATGAAGCATCTAACTTAGAAAGAAAACATGCCAATTATCAAAGTGTAGGATTCCGGCAACATTAACTTATTCTTCATGCGGCAGACCAGCAAATTATTCAAAGAGCTTACTTACATCTCAGTATACACCAAAGCTTATCACGTTGTTTTATTTATCCTGGTATTTATTGACACTCAATTTTTACTATCCATAATATAAATTAATTATCGAACTTTTAATTTTAACAATTTGAATTAACTAGCTTTTGAAAATGCAAAAAATATATTTTAAATAAATTTCACTATTTTTAAGAGTTGTTATTTTTGTAATTAATTAAATTAGTTCAAGTTGCTAATTTTAAAAGCTTTTTAATTAATCTGTATTTACTCATCTTGTAATCAAATTAATCAATCAAATTCGATTTAATTATATTTAATTGGTTAAATTTATATTTAAATTGGTCAAATTTTAAAATCAATTCCACTACTCATTTTTAGACCAATTTAGTTCTCTCATGGACTAAAACTCGGCTCAATTACTCAAATCTCCGGCCCACTTCTTTTGATTTCCCCAAAATTCGATGTATACACATACATATACAAACATTATGCATATATTCATCTGTTTAATACCACGGGCCCCCAAACCCCATCTTCTTCTTCTCTTTCCTTACGCGTACACCCACTCCCCGTACTCCCTTTCTTCCTCATCTTCACACAATCAACGAACGAGAAACGCCAAAATCAACCCAATAAATTCGTAACTATGTACAAATCCACTAAGGGGAACAATCCAGATGTCCCAATCCCACACCCTTATTTTCTCTTGATCGAATTGAACGGCTTCGATGGTTCCCGTTGAACAATCCGTTTGGTACTAGTTGGATAAGATTTAGGGTTTTGAATTTCAAATTCGTTAAAGGATTTCCCCCCCCCCCCAATTTGACCCTGGTTTTTCCCTCCGAATTTGCCCTATTTGGGGCTATATAGACTCCATGTTCATCACCATTTTGGGGCAGCCGTTCATGAACCTAAAAACAACATTCAAATCTTCATAGAAAAGTGAACAAACTTTCCAGAAAGCTCACCAATTCAAAGCTGTGAATTCTTGATTCTCAAAGTTCCGGAGCTCATTCGCAGGGTTTTGCTTCAGTTGTGGGAGTTTAATATTGCCAACTAGGAGTGAGGTTTGAGGCCTTGTAAAATCATAATCAGAGTTAATCATTACTCCTGAGCTAGAAAAATGATGAGGGAGAGGAGGAGACTTGGTAGTGGGAGTGGTGATTGATTGAGGCCTATAGATGCGGATAACCCAGAAAAATACAAGGTGTGGCTCTGTCATGAAATTTGTCACGGGATCGGCGAATAACTGAAGCATAAGGCATCCAAAAACAGGTAATTTGCATAAGAAGGTTTGGATTATAATGAAATATTTGCTCCAGTTGCCAACCTCACTATAGTTCGTTCACTTTTAGATGTTGCAGTTGTGTGAAATTGGGATCTCCATCAATTAGATGTGCATAATGCTTTTATTCATGGAGATTTACACGAAGAAGTTTACATGAAACCACCACCAGGATAGTTGTCTGCTGAAGATAATAGAGTTTGTCGATATGTACTAGTGAAGGGATGAGTTGATGGCCATAAGCTTGATGAAAGAATCGAAAGTACTATATGATTGTGATGATGAGGTGAGGTATATATATAGAGAGAGTTAATGTCAGAATGTGTTAGTGCGTGACTAAACTAGAAGGAAGTGTATGTTGATATGTTGTAGTATTTATTCTATTGAAGGTGAAGTGTAGATCTTGAATAAGGGGAAAGTGTGTTTTAATGTGATAGATCTAACTTGGGCTTATAATTGCGAGTGAGATTTCATGGAACTCACCGGGTTATGAGCTTGGTCAGATAAGGAGATATGATTGAATAGGTAAGTGGTACTGAGTTGTGAGAAAGGGATGTGTTGATTGAATACTCGCTATGAGATTTTAGTGGGATTATATGTTCCCTAAATATTTATCTAGTAGTTGTAAGTTAGCGTTAAAGAGGTGTGTGATAGATGCATATGTTAGTACTAGACCCTAAGCTTGAATTTTAAAGAGCGGTACGAAAGAGGAGATAGTACCATAAGAGTGATAGTCTTAGTTGGAGATTTTCTCTAAAAAACTTGCTACAATGTATGACGATGCTAAATTGTAAGGAAAGTGATGCTATGGTAGGGTATAAGTGCGCCTTGGGTGAGACTAGTGAAACTAGGATAGCCCAATAGATAAGAAGAGACTTGAGATGTGTATTCATTATTGTGTAAAGATGTGTGAAGCTCTAAGTTATGGCTACTATAAGAATCTAGACAATATCTTTGAGTCCAATATGATGTAGGTTGAGGTAGGCATTCTGTGTCATCTCGAGCAACTAGGTTGATTGGGGGTTTTATGGATAGATGAGGAGGAGTCTTCCTCTATAGTTTAAGTCTTATACAGATGGGTTTATGAGAACATAGAAGTTGAGTGTTAGCAGGCAAAGGGGTTAGATTGTAAGAGTATGGGAAGTAGTTATGTATGCTATAATAATAGTAAATATAGAGAGATCCTCATAGAGGCAGGAAAGGAGCTAAGAGTGATATTGTTGAAAAGAGTTTGAGTGGGTAGTTATATATTAATATATTTATGCGACTATAGCATAACAAAAGAGTTTAAGATATTCTTGTGGGTAGTTATTCCTTGATCGAATAGAGTTAGGTGCTTACAGCCTAGTGGAAGAAATTGATTCCCAAATCTAAAGAGAAAGACCTTGAGAGCTAAGTGAGAAATGATGAAGTGGTAGACCGAAGTAGATCTTGAATTTGATGGGAATGGGCTGATCTAGATGAGACATCAGTTCTTGTCATATCATACGTTCCTTATTCTTCCGTTAAGGTGATACTCTCTTCACGTTGGTATGTAACTGCCACGCTTGTGGCCTAGTCCCATATACCACTTATTGACTATTACTCGAGTTGTGAGGATGAAAAGAGATGAAGTCATTCATTAATTTTGATCTTACCTCATTCATCTAAGTGCTTCCACTCCTACGTTAAATGGGATGCGACCCGAGTTTCATATTACGTATAGTTTTTTGAACTCCAAATGAGTCTTGACAGATGAGAGAGATTGCACTTTACGAATTTCCTCAGATAAGGTTTCTCCATTTAATCATGCTAATGATCTCCGTTCCAGGCCTTTTTAGTAATCCAGCTTTTCAGTCTTGATAGAAGTATTGTTGAGGATAGTAGATGAGTTATGGGTGATGGGAGAGAATGAGTGCTTCTGAATTATGATAAGGGAGTTGAGTTCCTATCCTTGAGTTGATGTTCCTGTTGAGCCTCTGCGTACTTGAGTATGCAAGTCCTTAATAATATTTGAGCCTAATAATGATATTGGGGGTAAAGTTTAACTCTAGATATTGTGTTCTAAGTCTATTCTTGAGAATGTGTATTCGAGTATCTAAGTATTTAAGTTCTTGGTTGTATTCTTGCTTACCTTGCATGGAGAGGTAGTGATTTGAGGTTTCGCCAAAGAGGGAGACTGAGAGTGGGGGTAAATGAGGAGGAGTGAATGTAGTATTGTTATGATATTAGTGTTAAACTTGTGTCATGTAGGGATAGCGATAGGGAGAGGGAGAGAGATGACACCCTATAATGTGCAATAGATAGGTATGAGTAGGTGGGTGTGACTTTGAGTGAGAGTTCATTGAATGGTGTAGGTAGAGGTGTTAAATAGGCTTGAAGATTCTAAGATATAGTTGAAGTGGTTAGAGTGATAGGCTTTAATGTGTGGTTGTGATTATGTAAGTATTGATGATAGACTAGTGAAGACCTCGTGATGAGGGTTTCAAGTAAGGATAAGGGGGTAGTGAAGAGGACTAGTGATCTTTTGATAAAAGCCCCTGTGGAAGTTTATAGTTGGGTATTAAGGATTAGCCTGGTAAGAATGTGATCATCTTAGCAATAGCACCTTGAGGCTCAGAGATAGGCTTGAAGGGAATAAGGGGATACAGATAGATAAAGTTTTGAATAGGAGCGATAAGCTTAAGTTGATGGAGTAGAGTGTCGTAAATGGTGCATAGAGTCGTATACATCGATGGTCCCATTCTCCACTAGAGTTGATGGTTTCTTTTCTGAGTTCGAAATACTAATTGTCAAGGTGTTCAAATGATTAGGATTGATTGCATCTCGATGTTCCATTCATGCTTGATGGTAAAAAATATCTAGGAGAACATCTCTACTCTTGATCTGAACCGATTTGTCTATTCTGAGTGACTTGTGATTGTCCAGATTGGTTGATTGAGTATTATACACACTTAAAATAATTGAATATATATATATATATATATATGAGAAATTTTTCTGCTCTCCTCTTATTTCTTTTTATTTGTTTTGTTTGATGTTTATTGCACAACTTTCTATTGTTTTATTATTTGTATTGAGAATTTATAGTGATTTGTTGTTCTGTATACATTATCTTAGCATATAGTATTTTAGTATCCTCATTTGAATATTGTATTTGTATAATAGTTGATTATTTTTACTTTATGTACTTTTAGTCAAGTTTATAATTAAGAATATATTCTTTTTATTAGAAAAATATATGTATTTTTTATCATAAAATGAGATATACTTTTTAGTAAAGCCAATAGACTTGAAGGGAATAAAATATGTCATTTCCTATACAAATATTGTATGAACCATTTTGAGATGAATGTGGAACACATTCTTTTTTTTTGATAAACATGCAACGCACGTTCCCAAGATTAGTAATTGTAAATGGTGGGCACACACTAGTGCGGACTGATTGTAGTCATGATTCAAAATGGTGCTGGTTGAGGTTGAAGAGGTTATGTGGTGACAGGGGATAATGGTGGATGACTATAACGATGATGGTTGGCGATAAAAGTGAATGGACTAGTGGTGGAATTCCTTATTTACAAATCTTAATCATTCAAATTCATTATGTTTTGGATATGCATTTTATTTAAAAAAGATAATTAAAAATAAATAAAAATTAATCCAAACACCTTTAATGTTAACCAAATAGTTACTTTTACTAATCCTAGTGAGGGACCATTGCCTTGCTGATATCGGCTACAGAGTCGTGGGGAACCACATAGCTTTTAGACCCTGTATTAGTAAATGCACTGTGATAAATCCACATTGTCAAATTAATTTGTACTTCAGAAGTACTAAAGAGTTAACCATACAGTATAAATATTGTATATATGTATTCAACATCAAGACTCCAACATGACTAGTCCACGTCATGAAATTGAAGATAGAGTTATCCCAAAGGAAATAGGAGACATACACAAAAACCAAAGGCATGCAACATTTCCAAAACATCAGTTATTTCCAAAACTTAAGATAGATTTGTACTTAAGATGATCAGTCACTGATCAAAGTCACTGAACACATACTTACACATGATACTTACTGACAAATCAAAGGCAACATTTCTAAAACAACACAACAAAGGACATAGGCTTCGACTATACTTTCTGCATTGAGCTTAAAATCACCCTCCGCATATAGAGTACGAATGTGCTTGTCACCTCAGAGTTGGACTGCAAAAACTTCACCTCATTAAGTTATTTTATCGAGTTTGACTACCAAAGCTCATCAATCCTATACTTAAATGGAACTTAAAGTTGCCATCTGCAGAAAAGAAGCCATGGTTAGAAGTTTATTAGTGATTAAAATGAGAGTCTATCCAAAATTGAAAAAGAAATAACTAGGATAAAGAATATTGATATTCATGACAAATTTAGTACTTCTGTAGCTTGTGGCTCTTATACATTTGCTTACAAAACGTTATCCCACATATAAGCTATAACCATATAGGTCAGGGGTAGATGTATATTGTCCATACAATATTGAAATGAGATGAAGAAATAACACAACAAATGCTTGCCATTTGACTCGAAAGTGTTTACTAATAGAAACAATTTAATATGTGAATGGGGCGGTATCATTTGGATGTGAAATCAACATTCTTAAATGGACAATTGCAGGAAGAAATTTATGTCGATCAACCAGAAGGCTTTCAAGTTGAAGGAATGGTGGATAAAGTCTTACAGACTTCACAAGGCGTTGTATGGGTTAAAACAGGCTCCTCGAGCATGGTACTGTAAGATTGAGGATCATCTCATTCATTGTGGCTTCAAGAGAGGTGAAAATGAAGCCACTTTATATGTGAAGAAGGCTAAAGGAGGAGATGTGCTTGTTGTGTCGCTCCATATTGATGATCTTCTGTTAACAGGAAGCAATGAAGCTATGATGAATCAGTTTAAGCAAGAAATGCAGACCAAGTTTGAAATGTCAAATTTGGGTGAAATGAATTACTTTCTGGGAATGGAGATTCATCAAGCTACTGATGGAATCTTCATTTCACAGAGAAAATATGCATGGGATATTCTTAAAAGGTTCAAGATGGAGAGGTGCAAGCGTGTATCGACACCATTAGTTTAGAATGAAAAGATTTCGAAGTTTGAAGGAGGTGATAGGGCTGATCCTGCAATTTATAGAAGTCTAATAGGTAGGTGGTTGTACTTGACAGCAACAAGACCTGATCTCATGTTCGTAGCAAGTCTTCTGTCGAGGTTTATGCATGCTCCAAGTCAAGTTCATCTTGGTGCCGCTAAGGGAATATTGAGATATATCAAGGGAACTGCTGATTATGGTATTTGGTTTATAAAGGAAGAACAAGGGAAACTGATGGGTTATTCAGATAGTGATTGGGCAGGAAGCGTTGATGACATAAAAAGCACTTGTGGATATACTTTTACACTTGGTTCAGACATGTTTTAATGGAATTCAAAGAAGCAAGAGGTGGTAGCTCAATCTTCTACAGAAGCAGAATACATAGCTGTGGCTGGTGCAACTAATCAGGCTCTATGGTTAAGAAAGATGCTACGCGATTTGGAGCAAAATGACCTTGAAGCTACTGTCATTAAGATTGACAACAAGTCAGCAATATCT
>JAOTQJ010000096.1:709070-720635 GCA_025642045.1 Solanum sejunctum
ATTGCATCGTTTTAATGTTAAATAATCTTAAACTGAAAAACCTAAAGGCCTAGCTAGTATATCAAATATTAAATATATTAAATTACCTTATATTGCTTTGGACCAATGGCTCACATGACATGTGCACTATCTACTTTGCACATTCTATGCTTTAGCCGTTTGCTTGCCTATTTTGGTCTATCTTCAACTTTGATTTGTTGTGCTTAAAAGCTCCAACAAGTCTTAAAGTTTCTTTTTATCGAGTAGAAGAGTGAGTTTGGTGCAACCTTCCATCCTTAGATTGATAACCAATTTAAGAGGATGGATGGCCAAATAAAGCGGTCAGAAACGACAAGCAATGGCAATCAAAGTTTGCTCTCGTCTAGAGGCTAGCAGTAAACTTAGCTATAATAAAATATTTAGATGTACTTTCATACGATAAAATAAATTTATTCTATTGATCATTTGCTAATATCGAGGCTCTACTCTAGACAACTAATCATTGGACAATTAATTTAGAGTTTTCTTTTGGATAAATTTTAATATGAATCATGTTGCATACAATAAGAATTGCAACAGACTCATATAGTATTTTTTTTTCATACTCAAGTTTATATGCACTATTTGAACAAAAAAGAGATAATAATGTCGAAACTCACTTGTTGATTCGATGGAGGGGGTATTATTTTTCAATCATTAAAGGTTAAGGTCTGAGGTAAGGATGATAATATGGTGGATGCTAGGTGTCTGTGAAGCAAATTGATCTCAACTCATAAATTAAATCATATCTTATATGACAATTTTTTTTTTCATTTTCGATTCGTACCATCTGGCCTAATATAAACCCTTCCTGTACAAATTCTCTATACATAAATTATTAAGTTCTTTTATTTTTTAGTTGAATCTAATATGAAAATAAGTTCATAACTTTTTAATTTATTTTTTTTTTGCTGATTAACATCTCAACAACTAATTAACAATTTTCAGTTAACATTTCAACAATTATTTCTTAATTGCTAATTAACTATGTTTAATTAATATTTTAACAACTAGCAATTTACTAACACGTCTAGTTTAAATTTTAGAAAAAGTAATTAAAATTAAAGCCAAATTTTAATATAAAAAGCTTATATCTTTGATTTCTTACTAATTACAAAAATTTTATTTCTTTGAGTTCTTATTTGATACCTTAAATCCGCAACTCATTCCCCTCCCCCCCTCCCCCCGCATATTAATTTAAAAAATAATTACTTTAACCTGCCCCAACCCGCTCCACTCCACATAAGTTTAAATTCACCTTGCCCCATATAGTTCATATTAGCTCCCTCCGTCCATTTCCATCCCCATAAGAAGGTGAAGTATATTTTACTCTAAATGCAATTATATATGTTGAGCATATGAGATACTTCTATAATTTAATATTTTCAGTGCCATCAACATAATTCAAGTAGAACCAAAAGGCTAAATCAAGCCCGAGTGATAGTTGTCATATTCGGAGATTAGTGGTGGCACTGGACGTCCTTGAATTCTTCCTGTCTCTTTCTGAATTAATGACTATCTTTTGTGATTTGAGATTTACTGTGTATATTATTTTGATTATGCATACATATATATAGTGTTGTATTATAATCCTGTGTGATGTATCATGTGTATAATAATAGTTCTGTACATGTAAATTTCAAGTTTAGGGGAGGGGATTTGTTGTGTTATGTATATATAGTAGTTTGGTATCATTTCATATATTTATTAAACTATTTTTGTCGTGCTTATCACTAATCATTCCATGTCAAGATTAGATTTGCCTATCAAAATTAAGATAGACATTATCATAAGTTGTAAGGTCAGATCGTGACAAATTGAATTTCTTTTAAAAAGGGGTTAGGCTCACCAAATGGTTGATTGCTTTGGCAATTGGCTTTTACAATAAAGACACGTAATAGTAGTACAACTTGAGATACTTAGGACCCGTTTATTATTTATTAGTTTTTTCAAAGTTTTTGAAAATCAGTTTTTTAATATAAAAATTTTACATTCATTTGAAGTTGTATTTCAAATATAATAACAATTTTATAAATGATATTTGGGGAAACTTTTTGGTTTAGGTGGGCTCATGATTCCAATCATGTAGACTAATATTATATTTTTAAAAAAACTATTTAAAAAGATCATATGCATTCAAAGTTCAAAATATTATATAATTGACCATGATTACAGACACTTCCTTTAATGAATTTAAGAGTTCAAATCTTAAAAGCAATAATATTTTTTTGTCGTGTTTTTTTTTTCAGGGTTCTTAAGACAATAATATTCTCTAATTTATGTGATATTTGTTTATTTAATAAATATTATTAGCATTTATTCCGGCTTGACTCACATTTTTTTAATTTGATAAAAGAAAAATCACAAATGGTGTATTCTTTTTATTTGGAAATTTATTTTTTTTTAAGGTTAATTTTGAAATATTATAAAAAAAATTCTTAAATTTCATATCGAATTAGAGATTATATCACAAAAATTGAGATGAAGAAAATAACTAAAATAACAATTTAACTATATTTATCCTTGGTAATCTTTGATTTTAATATTAAACTCTCTCCTTTTGGGGTTCCAAAAGAGCCTATACTCTCTCTGTTTGTTGGTTATTATGTTAATTTGACTAACTTTACAGGCTAAATAAAATTATATTAATTTGATTTTTTTAAGAATAAAAAATTAAATATTAAAAGGTTATAAGAAAAGTAATATAAATTATAATTTTTT
This sequence comes from Solanum sejunctum, assembly GCA_025642045.1. NCBI lineage: Eukaryota > Viridiplantae > Streptophyta > Magnoliopsida > Solanales > Solanaceae > Solanum > Solanum sejunctum. Next base: position 711,810 of record JAOTQJ010000096.1, read on the forward strand.
TCATATTAATATTATAAAAAGATATTTTAAAATATTAATAAAAATTGATTCTAAAAGAAAATGACAATTAAAAAAAAAAGAAAAGAGCGAGTAGTTTGGACAAATTAGGAAGAGGCTAGACTTTTCCTCTTCTTTATGTATGTCCAATTATTCTAATATAATATATATATGAGGCTAGAAGCACACAGTTGATGGACAACTTGTGTGCTTCTAGGGTAATTTAGGTATTTAGTGTATACATTTGTTCTTAATAATGTTGTACTTTAGGTTCTTGTATTTGTACTTGTTTTGGTATTTGACATAAAAGCCAACCTATGTCCATTTATTTACCTTGCTTACTTTAAAGGTGCACAATTTTCTATGTAGTATGTGGGACCTTATCTCACCACTTCCTTTTACAGCATTTTTCCATTCTTTCTCTTTATTTATCCTTTAAAGTTTCTCATTTAGTTTGTTTTTTGTGGCAAATTAATGTTAGTGGAGTATTATTTTATTGTATATTTTAAAATTATATAATAAATATTATAAATTATAATAATTAATAATTTAAAATATTTGTGGATATATATAAGAGTCTATAAAGGCAATTCAAGTAGGCTGTTATTGGATAATATGTTTGTTTCAGTTACTTGTTTAATTTCTGCTTTAGTAATTTAATTTTAAAATTTTTGGAGCAGTTAAAATAGATAGTTATTGAACGATATGTTTGTTTCAGTTACTTGTATGCTTCGCCTATTTGACTTTTAAATTTTTTTAAAATAAATAAAAAATTTAATTGTTATTGAAATTAATCTATTGACATCACATAAAAGGGAACATAAGAAATAATATGTATTATTTAATTAAAAACTACGTAAAAATTACCATGAATCTAGATAAGTATAAAAAATACGCTAATCATGATATTTAACAGCTTCAAATTTCTTAAAAACAAATACAAAATTTAAATGATTATTGAAATTAATCTATTAGCGTCACATAAAAAAGGGGACAAAAGAAATAATATGTATTATTTATTTAGAAAACTATGTAAAAGTTATCATGAATCTAGATAATTAACAATAGTAACATTTCTAATATATAGAAGAGATTACAGAAAAAGAGAACAAAAGAAATAACATATATTATTTAATTAGAAAATTATCTAAAATGACTATGAATCTAGATAAGTATAAAAAAAATATTATTAATAATAATATTAGATAAATTTTATCTATATCACATAAATTAAAATATATAAATGTCTTCGTACTCCTTTTTCCCTTACTTTTAATGCATTCGTTTGCCAACCCTTGTGACTCCTTTAATTTACTATCCGCACGTACGTATAGAGAACACCATATTTTTGGTACATACATATTGGCAAATAGTACAAATATGAGTCATAAGTTTATCCTATTTTTCATCTAGATAACTTATCTTAGAGTCAAACGTGCCTATTTACACTTGGGACTCGTTTGTTAGAGAATATACTTTATCTCGAGATTAGTTATTTAATGATTGATGTCGTACTCTTAATGTAAAAGAAAAAATATTATTACAATATGAAATAGATTATTCTATAATTTTATCTCGATTCACATGAGATAAATTGCTAATTCTAAAATTAATTTTGAGAGTAGTTATTCCATGTCCTTCATATCAAACAAATCCTTAGGGTTCTGTTAGTAGAGTATATGAGAATTATACTAAATACTATGTATCTATAATATTGAATTTATTTACGTTGAAATTATTTCTCATCCAATATTTGATTTAGTATATCAAGAATAATTCCATCTTTTAAGTCTTTAATCATACTTATTTTTGAATTAATAGTCCTTGTATTGCTGATATCATAATTTGTTATGTATTAATTATACACCCTCTTAAGTATTATAAGGTGTATAATTATAATAATAGAGTATATAACTAATTAATATATGTACTAGATTTTCTAATACACATTTCACAAAATTAACAATCTCTATTAAAAAAAAAAACAAGTAGGATCTCTATTAAAAAAAAACAAGTAGGTTTCTTAATTTATTTTTACCCTATTTGGTGTGTAAGTTAAAAATATTCTTTTAAATAGCATTTATATATGACAATACAAACAATACGAGAGTTGGGGTAGGAATATAAGGGGGTGGGCATAGAGACCACAAGGTGAACCAAGACAAAGTGTATTTGAGGATGAAGATGACATGATCAATGAAAAATACTACTTATATAAAAAAAAATTCAAATATTTTTGTCAGTCAAACATATAGAAAATTAGATCTACATTGAACACACCTTTAAAATTGATGGACATAAGCTTATTTACAAAATTTTTAAATAATACTTTCAAATGAGAAAATTATGTTCATAAAATAGATACCCAAGCATTCTAAAGTAATACATTAATAAGGATTTTTTTGATCAAAACAATTCATTATTTAAATCAATTCATTAAAATGATACATTTTTTAATGAAATTTTACAAAATTAATATAAATGTGTATTTCAATAACGTTTTAGGTTATATTTTATTTAACGGTGTTAACTTGAGAAATATTACTGTGAGTAACGTTTTTAGCATAATACGTTACTCACAATGACGTCTTATAATATGTTATTATGAGACGTTTTACCCCTAAAATGTTACTCATGGTAATGTTTGTAATTTTTCTGTATTGAGAAAAACATACACAACACCACAATCACACTGATTTTTTTTAGCTATTATAGTGCTACTTTGACGAAAGCATGTTATTTTTACTCTGTCTTTTGCAGCTTTGACATTAATGTTGAAATATTATTTATCACCAGATTCATCCCGTTTTTGCTGATTATCATTTTCTTGCTGATTATCATTTTCCTTTGATGTCAAGTTCTCATTTAACAAGTTGTAATTTTTTTTCAATCAACTTAGCCATTTTAAAATTGAAACGTAACTGTCAAAAATTCTCTTAATTAAAATGTATTATATCTAAATTTGCAGGATTCGATTCAATATTTATAGGATTTGATTGCCCTTGATTGAATTCTTAAGAAAAAGTTATTGTGAGTAACATTTTAAGTGTAAAATATGTCACATAGAAACGTATTATAAGACGTTATCGTGAGTAACGTATTATGCCAAAAATATTACTTACAGTAACGTTTCTTAAGTTAACCCATTAAATAACTTATACTAGTTTTGTAAAATTTCAAAAGAAAATGTATTATTTTGGTGAATTAATTTAAATAGAGACAAGTATTAAAAACACCCTCGAACTTGTCACGAATTATTAGTTTCATCCCTAAACTATTGACAGACTTAAAAACACCCCTCAACTTGGCGAATTAAGCTTAAATACACCCTCAAACTTGGCACAAATTATTAGTTTCGTCCCTAAATCATTGACAGGCTTAAAAACATCCTTCAACTTGGCGAACTGGATTTAGATATACCCCTCCCATGCCACATGATATAACTAATGAGTATAATTTATTTAAACAAAGCAAGTTCTATTTTTTTTTTCATTCTCATTTTTAATTGCTTGATTCTTTTTTTTTCCTATTTTGTTTACGATTTTTTTTTATCAATGTGGACTTCCGGCAATGTTAATGTTTCCCTCATAATGACGACCTCAAAGCAAGTTCTATTTTTTTTTCATTCTCATATTTAATTGCTTGATTCTTTTTTTTTCCTATTTTATTTATGATTTTTTGTTATCAATGTGGACTTCCGGCAATGTTAAAATTTCATGGTCGATGACAATCTCATAAGAAGATTTTGGGATTGTAAAAATATGATAGCAAATGAAGCTCTACAAAATTTCAAATCAAAATTTAATAAGTTACAGAAATATGAAGTTGAAGGTTGTTTTTAAGCCTATCAATAGTTTAGGAATGAAACTAATAATTTGTATCAAGTTTGAGGGAATATTTAAGCTTACTTCGCCAAGTTGAGAGGTGTTTTTAATCATATCAATAGTTTAGGGACGAAATCAATAATTTGTGTCAAGTTGGAGGGTGTATCTAAGCTTAGTTCAATAAAATGAGGAGTGTTTTTAAGTCTATCAATAATTTAGGACGAAACTAATAATTTGTGATAAGTTTGAGAGTGTTTTTAATACTTCTCTCATTTAAATAATGACTTACTTTGATAAAAAAATTTCATTAATAAATCGCATATCGTTATGTTCTTTTTATAAATAAATAAGTGTAATTACATATTATTTCATACTTTTGAATACACGTAATTTTATAAATATATCCATGAATTTACTAAATCACAAATTTAAAATCAAAATTCTATCTTTTAGTTGGATTTGAAATTTGAATTCATAATTTCAAATTAAAGTTAAAGTTAAAGTTATTTAAATGTCACAAACAAACACAAATCTCAAATCAAAATTTTAAATTTAAAGTCCAAACTACATTACCAAAAAAGACCTTCAATAATTCAATATTTCTATTTAAAGAAAAAAATCTTTTAAAGCATCTTTCAATTTATTATTTTTTCCCTTAACTTCTTAAATATCGATAGTATCTATGTAAAAGTAGAACAGAACAACTACATTATTAATTATAACTACTTTCAATTCTTTCATTTTCTACAAATAACTCCAAACCCTTAAAAAAGGGCACTAAATTTTCCTCCCTAGACATAAATTTACTGTCGATTTTAGATTTTCTTTTTCCTTCAATGGGTTTCTTGATTTTGCAAGTTTTTTTTATGTAGTTTTAAGTGTTAATTAAATTGTGCTGATTTTGGATCTGAATAAAAAAAAAAAAGAAATGACATCTTTTAGTGGTTTAGGTATTGGCTTGAGTTTCCTTTTTGGTTGCATGGTGATGGGATTTGCTGCAGAATTGTGCTACTTGTTTTGGGTCAGAAAAAGAATCTCAAATTCTTTAACCAAAATTGGCACTCGACAAGTTCCCACAAATTCAACAATTCAAGAAATCAATGATCAAACTCAAGATTTGGAGCTAGGTGGTACCAACAATGATTTGGAATCATCATCACTGTCAACGTCAATAAAATTGGAAGGATACAGAGAAGATAGCACGGAGTTGGAGCTAATGAGGTTGCACAACTTTAGATTCCTCTCCACAATTAAAGAGGAAACAAAAGAGGATTTGGAATCCGATGATGGGAAATCCAGGGGTGATAAGAGTAGGAAATGTTCGAAAAGCGGAAGCTTTAGTGACCTTACACTTGTTCTGACTCCTCTGTCTTCACCATCTGTCAAGATTCATAACTGTTTTGATTCTTGTAATTCGCAAGAGTTCAGTTTCAATCCTCTGTTTGAATCTGAAATCAAGAGTGTGAAATCTTCACCTCCGCCTAAGTTCAAGTTCTTGAGAGATGCTGAGGAGAAACTTATAAGGAGATTAATTGAAGAAGCTGAGAAAAGAAATTTCAAAGATAAAGTTGTCTCTGTGTGTGACAAGATAACCTATAAGTCACAGGTTCAAACTCTGGAGATAGATACTTGTGTTTGAGAAAAGAAAATTTTCACCAGATTCAACAATGTTCAATGACATACAACTTGTACGTCATGATTTTGAACTGTGAAAACAATCGCTAATACCTTGCATTAGAGGTTACATCATACCCCCTTTACGTCATCCTTTTGGTTTCAGTTAACGCTAAAGGTTTTGTGCACTAATCATTATGCTTATGTAAAGATTTTTACACCTACTTCTGCACCTAGTTCTGCATATAGGTTTCTGTTTTTACATCTTTCATGATCTATAGCCAAGAGTGAGCAAAAAGTATTTCTGTATTAACTTTTAGTTCAGGTAGAAAATATAAAATTTGCTTGCAAACTTTCTGGATTCTTGATTTATTTTTGTTTTTGAGCACTTTTTTCATTTTGTTTTATTTGGTATTTTTGACTGCTCACAACAATTTTATTTATTTATTTTTTTTGAAAAAAACATATTTTTGCTGAATACCATAGTCTTCTGGATTTTGAAGATTTTGTTTAAGGGAAGAATTTAGAAAAGCTCAAGTGTTACATTATCATGACTTGTGCAGTGGCGGAGTCATTTTTTCGTCAGGAGATTCATCCGAACTGTAGGAAGATTATATTATTTTTATATAATTAAAACTATTTTTTTATCGTAGATGTCGAGCTTCATTCGAAAAATTTATGTGCTTGCTTTTTCAGGTATTGATCTCTCTTAATTGAAATTATGACTCCGTCACTGCTTGTATAAACCTTTTTTTAATTTTCATTAAGTTTTGTAAGATTTTTCTCTCAATATATTATACCTTTATTATACCATAAATTGTTTTTCATGTAAATTAAATTGATCTGAATCATATTAAATATTTATATCTTTTTTAATATATATCTTGTTTTCTTATTTAAAATCTTTCTAAATTTGCTTTGCTAGATTTGGACAATTGGGTATTTCAGTCCTAACATGGGTAGTCTTAGACCATTATACTATTATGCTTGTAAGAGCCTTATATTAAGGGTAAAGTAAAACATGTTCAAAATTAAAGATTTTTTCTTATATATTACTATTTGTGTCTCTTTGTTTTTTGGTTGGTTGGAATAGCAACCAAAACAGAGTAATGACAAGTTGGTGGGTGCTTTGATTAGCCAAGTAAGCAAATTTGTTTTATGATGATTTTTTTTTTTAAAAAAAGAGTTATTCTATTTATCCTAATTTAAGTTATATTTTTTATTTGTTTAAATTCAAATTATATTTAACATTTTACAATGCATTTATTTAATTTATATTGGGATAAGATGAATTATAGCTTATTACCTTTTTTTTTTTTTTATAATTTTACATATTTAAGTTTAAATTTTAAAATATTAAATTAGTCTAACTTAGTTTCAATTATTATTAATATTAATTATTAATAAATAAATAATATCATATAAATTGAAACAAAATAATTTTATAAAATCAAATTGAGAAAGTCAGTTTTGTTGGAATGTGCGAACACATGAAAAGTTTAAAATAGAAACAAAAAAGTTACTTATAAGATATAACATACTCTTGTGAGCAGGAGATTTTTGGAAAAATACTATACAAATTAATCCAAAATGATTAATATCATAATATTTTTATTTTAAAAAATAAAATTAATCTAAAATAAATAATATCATAATATTTTTGTTCTAAAGAACCAATTGCTTAGTGGACGGGGATGGGATAATAGACCTGAGACTTTCCTATATTTTATGCTTTCCTCGAATTCATCATTCCACTCTTAGTAACTAAACTGTTCTATATTCAAATTAAGGAAGGACGAAGCTGCTGTCGAGTGACCATGTCGAGGGAACTTCCTTAATTGGGTACAAATAAGTCAGTGAATGAGGAGATAGTGTGAATTTCCCTCTTTATGAGCCAATTTACTATTTTTTTTCTTGTAGCTTAGTGACGTACACACAAACACACCAAAGTATGTCGGATCATGAATACTCTAATAATATGAGTAATTCATAATTAATCTCCAATTTAGCACACAAATAATAATGAGTTATGTGAAATTTAATTTAAGACATAAATAATTATGACGTGCATGTGAATAAAGTTCTGTAGAATTTTTTTTTAAAAAAAGAGAAAAAATATGTGAGGACCTTTTTTAAAAAAATCTTATGAATTTAATTTAAGATGAATGATGTAAAAACTAAGAAAAATAAAGAGGACAAGGTAAAAATATACTAATAAAAATAGTATCCCTCTCGAGATTTGGAAGTCATTAGTATAAAATTATTAGACAAAATAAACTGAATACAAATCCCAAAAGTGGACTGAAAAATATATAGAGATCTGGCTAGCCTAAAAAATATACAAAAAGACTGACCACTAAGCTAAAAGAGACAGAATGATGTGCATCGAAGCTCCCGCTATGCGTAAGGGGTTTATTGTACGCAATGTTACCTTGTATTTCTGCTTGAGATTGTTTTCTAGACTTAAACTCATGACCTTCTAATGACATGACATCAATTTTACTAGTTATTCTAAAACGATCTCAAAATGAATGATGTCAAATTATATAAAATATTTTAATACTATTTTATCCCAATAATTTTATCACTTTTTGATAGTCATGATTTGCTTGATTTTAGATAAAGAGAATTGTTTTCTTTTAATCATCATGGTACACTTTAAATGGACCTGAATAGAGCTAAAATTTACAGAGTTATAAAATAGACATATTGTTTATCTTTTAGCAAAAAAGTGGGTTATTTTGTTAGTTAAAGCACATGCATCTCATGCCACATGTTTCGCAATTATTTCTTACTATTTGTTGGCATAATTTAAGGTGATAATGGATACTTTCTCTTTTCTAAAAAAAAAACCCTATGACACGAATTTTAGAAAAATAAAAAAAAAATTTAATTTGTGATTCTAAACTAAAAATATATTAAATATATTAAAATACTTTTTAATCTTATGTTAAATATGTCATGTAAAAACTTAAATTTAAAATGTCGCTAAAAAGAGAAAGAGATCATTCATTTTGATAGACTAAACTAAAAAATAAATAATTCTTTTAGAACCGGAGGAATTATTATTTTTTTTGTCAATTTATGTGATAATATTAGTTTACATGAGAATTTAATAATGAAAAAATAGTTTTTTTAAAATTAATTATAATATTTATATAATTATAAGAAATAAACTTATGTTCTTACTAAATATATAAATATGTCATGATTTATTTTTTTAAAAATAAAAGTCTAATTCTATAAATTAAGATTAAACGAGCAAGAGAATTTTAGTACGCAGATAGTTAATCGCGTGAATTTTCATAAGAGTTTAATGTTCTACCTTGACTTAAGAATGATGTTATGATGACTATATGGTGATGAAATGGTGATTAAATGAGCGTATGAA
>JAOTQJ010000096.1:720735-735312 GCA_025642045.1 Solanum sejunctum
TTGAAAATTATCCAAAATTATATAGAACCGACAGAGAGTGAATGACATTGTAATACACAATTAAGGAAAAAACTACAAAGTTACATGAAATCAATCTACTTCTTATTATGCAAATACGTGAGTAATTTATATTGTCTAATAAATAAGAATGATATATTTGGTATTTTATTTCTAAAAAAGGAAAATCTTTCTTCAGAAAAAGAGAAGAAAAGTCTCACCAAAATTACATAAGGAGTGTATTATTCTCATTGAATATGTGTAGGGGCCGGGTATTATTTTCAAATCCTTATTAATTTAAAATTATTTTAAAAAATTATAAATTTTAAATTATGAAATCCTATTAAGATATAGAAGCATATTATGCTAACTTGGATATTATTTACAAAATATCTCAGTTGTCTTTGTCAAGTTGTTTATTCAAATCATCACGTTTCATGGTTGGTCTATACATAAGTTATTATTTTTAAATTATTAAATTAAAAGATATTTTGACATATTTAACATATTTTAAATTTATGATTATAAAATTCAAAAATTATCTTTATTTTTTAAACTTCATACTTAATTAAAATAGATCAAAGAAATTAAAATAAAAAAAGTATCACAATGTCTTTATCAAATGAAAGAGATCAGACATCAATGCAGATAACATGTTGATATCATAGTTAATACTTAACCTCTGTACGTTACGTAATTTTTTGAGAAAAAGTGCTAACTAGACCATCGTTCGCCTAACCTGAATCTGTCCATGCCTAGAACTGGTAAACACCAAGAGCTTCAATTTTATAGCATTTATTAAATTTATTTTTAGTTTCATATATATATTTTATAAGAAAATCTTTTATTTTTATATAATACCGTCCTAATTTATCTTCAACTTAACGACCCTTGAGAATTAAGACCAGTGCTCAGACCCGTCACTCCAACTCTTTTGATCATAAATGTCTCTAGATAATCTTCGATATATTTATGTATTATATATTGAGAAAACTATACGAATTGAATCTATTAAGGAAAATATTTACTCAAGTTGAATTCAGTCTAATATATTTATTCTGATTGAGTTCACGATCCAAATTATTTACCTACTGTCTTTTTATCCTTGAAATCATCATAACATATACATATATATATATATACTCTCTCGTCCTTTTGGTATATCATCTTTTGTGATTGCACTTGTATAAAGAAAAAATAATTTTATTATTTTATCCTAATTTGATATTTTTTTGTAGTCATATTTTCAATTAATGAAACTAAATATGCTAGATTCAATAGTCAAAATTCATTAACTATCAAAGATAAAATAAGAAGAACAATATCATTTATGCATTAATTATAGTAAGGACGACATATAAAAGGGATTTGAGGGAATATATATACTATGATGATATCTACATACTCTGATAATATTTATATATTCTGATGGTATCAAGTAATAATTGACCAGTATTTTCATTTAAACACTATCTATTTGTCTTTGATATCATCAATGTGTGTGTATGTACACAAACACATAAATATATAGCATCAAAGAGTAAATGAGTAGTGTCTTCACAGAATTATTACTTCTTCCCTTTGATATATACTTTGATGGTGTATTAGTAGTATTTGTTTTCTCCTCTTTGATATGGTCAAAATAAATATACTGTGGTAATATCAAATGTGTGAGTAGTTAAAAATAAAGGGAGTATGAAAGTCAGGAAACAATTGCTTGTAAATAGTTTTCTTTTTAATACAAATATATTTTTTCTTATATAAATAATATACTAAATTTAATCGAACATCACAAATTCACAATTGACATATTAGACCAAGTCTCCGATAACTAAAGAAGTTTGGACCAAACCAAAGATCCAATAAACACGGGTATTTTAGCTTGGGCTCGACCCATTATATATTCAGCCCAATTTAGTTCAACTAGCAAAAAAAAAGCTCCTGTCTCTGTTTCGCTGGAAAGAAAAAGCAATGGCCGATAAAGGAGAAGGTCCGATGATCGGAATCGATCTCGGAACAACGTACTCCTGCATCGGCGTTTGGCAAAATGATCGTCTAGAGATCATCGCAAATGACCAAGGCAATCAAATGACGCCGTCTTACGTTGCTTTCAGTGACACCAGATGTCTCATTGGTGACGCTGCTATGGATCAGGTTGCCGACAACCGTACCAACACCATTTTTGGTAAGCTCTCGGAATCTCAGTCTCATTAGTTTTTCACTAATTTGTTGCAGCATGAAGTTGAAATTACTACTAATGCAGGACGAGTGTGTGTATCAGTTTTGACTTTAGATCATGTATAGAGATTAATTTTTATGTAATTTTGAATCTATAATTTCTTATTTTACATAAATTTATAATTTAGTTAAATTTAGCTTCGGAAATTCATCATTCAGTTTTTGACAGACAGATTAGCTTGCGGATGATATGTAGCATGCAGAATGAGTATGAAATCAATTTTATTTTGTATTGGAAAAAAAGATGATTTTGGAAATTTTCTCTACATTTGTCCATTCCTTTTGTACATGCTTTATACAATTTGTAAAGGACTTAAGTGCAGTAAATTAAACTTGCTAACAAACTATGAGCTGTACAATTGAATTCCTACATCTGTCCATATTCTAGAAGGATCTAAGAGAAGAAATATTATGTATGCATACAGAATTATTTTCTGGTAGTTTGGACCTATGCCCTGACATTGTTTACTTGACTCAAATTTAATGAATATTCTTTAGTCACTCCAGCCCGTTTTCTTAGCCCATCTTAAGTGGTTGACTTCTCATCTTTGATTCTATCATCCTTCCTCAAGTTGGAGGGAAAAGAAGAGATCCCAAACTTGTCAAGAATTTTAAAATGAAGTGGTCCAGATAATGATTTAGTGAAAAGATCTGCAAGTTGATGAGCCGAGGGAACAAAGGAAAGAGAAATCAACCCAGAAAGGTATTGTTGTTGAACAAAATGACAATCAAGCTCAACGTATTTGGTTCGTTCATAGAACACGGGGTTGCGAGCTATGTGTAAAGCAACTTTGCTATCTGAATGAAGTGGAATGAGAAGCTGTGGAGTTATCGAAAGGTCGGCAAGCAAATTAGTAAGCCATGTTAATTCTGTGACTAATCTGCGCATTGATCTGTACTCCACTTCAGTAGAAGAAAGAGAAATAGAAGCTTGCCTTTTGGATTTTCATGAAATCAAAGAATCACCCATACTTATGAAGAACCCACTGACAGATCTGCGGGTAACCTTACAAGTTGCCCAATCCGCATCACAAAATGCAAGAAGAGAGAAAGATGGAGTAGCTGACATAAAAATCCATTGACCTGGATGTTTCTGTAAGTATTTGACAACCCTCAAAGCAACAGCAAAATGTCCAAGACAGGGCCTTTGCATGTATTGACTTAAAGTTAAGACTGCAAAACAAAGGTCAGGTCTTGTATATATCAGGTAATTCAATTTACCAATTAAATGCCTATATATTGTAGGGTCTGCAAGCAAAGGTCTTGAATTAGCTGTGAGCTTTGAAGATGGATCCAACGGAGAAGATACATTGGGTAAGTAACTAACATCAAACTCATTCAAGAGATCACAAGTATTCTTCCTTTGACTGATAATGATTCCCTCTGGTTCCCTCAATATCTCCCAATCCCAAGAAATAGTGTAAAAGACTCAAATCTTTGATCCTAAATTCTATGTTGAGAAACTCTTTGAGGGATGTGATTTTTGAGAAATTGTTCCCTGTGATAAGAATATCATCCATATAAACTTCAACAATAGATGTATATTCTCCTACGACCTTAAAAAACAAGGAGTAATCATCAAAGAAGTCGTATAACCTTTATAACTTAAAGCACCTACTAATCTAGCATACCATTATCTAGAGGCCTGCTATAATCCATATAAAGATTTTCTCAATCGACAAACAAAATTATGATTTGAGGGAATAAAACCAGGTAAAATTTCATATAAACTTCTTCCTGTAGATCCCCATATAACAAAGCATTGTTCATATCAAATTGTGAAATTTTCCAACCTTTTTTAACTGCTATAGCAATGAGATATCTGATAGCTATCATCTTAACAATTGGGGAAAATGTTTCACTATAATCAATACCTTCTCTCTGAATATCTCCCCTGATAACCAATCGTGCCTTTTATTTTTCAACACTACCATCAGAAAATTGCTTCACCTTGTATACCCACTTACATGGTAAGGCCTTTCTATCTTAAGGCAAGGGCACTTCATCCCATGTGTGATTAGCTTGGAGAGCTTCTAATTCTTCATGCATAGCTTCTACCCAACCAGGGTGTGTAGAAGCTTGAGCATAGGTAGTAGGTTCAATAAGTGAAGATACAGAATTGACAATGACTTGATTTGAAAAAGAAAGATCAGTGAAAGACACATTGGAAAGCTCAAGTGGTGCATCAAAACATGAATTAGTCACATCACTAAGAAAGATGTTATTATATACATAGTCTTGTAAATACTTGAGCTAAATCCCTTTGTTTTGTCTTTGTGATATTCTTGGTATAGAATTGGGCAGATAAGAAATAATAGGAGGAGACATAGGACTAGGTAAAATGGATGATGAAGAATGTTGATCAACAAGACTTGAAGAAGAAGGTTCAAAAGAAATACGATTGGAGATATAATCAGAATGATCTGGGGAAGAGGAACTGGATGACCTAGATATTAGTGGTTGTTAAGAAATAGAAGGATCAAACGTAGTTAAATATGATTGTGTGATAGAATCAGTGAAAGAAAAAAGGGGGAAAACAAATGATGAATGATTGAATTAGATGTTTGCAAAAGGAAAGATACTTTCCTGAAACTTTACATCTCTTGAAACAAAAATCTTTTTGGTGTCTAATTCCATTAGCTTATAACCTTTTTGGCCAATAGGATAACCAAGAAACACACAAGCCTTTGCTCTTGGCTCAAATTTTCTCCTATGTTGTGGTAAAGTGCAAGCATAAGCTAGACAATCAAAGATTTTGAGAGACTGATAAGATGGTACCTTTCCAAAAATAACTTCATATGGTGTCTTGTTGTGAATTACCTTTGAAGGAAGTCTATTGATCAAATGAGTTACAGTCAGAATGCACTTTCCTCAATACTCAATAGGCAACTTTGACTGAAAAAGGCCCTTCCAGTCTCAAGAAGATGCCTATGTTTCCTTTCAACAACTCCATTCTGTCGAAGAGTCCCAATGCATGATGTTTGATACACAATTCCTAGTGAGTGAAAGAAACTGGATCTTGCAATGCTTTTCCCCAACTCCATTGCATTGTCTAATCTCACTATCTTAATTTTTGCATTGAACTATTTTCTCACCATCTGAATAAAATTTTGCAAGATTGAAAATACATTTTCTTTGGTACTTAATAAATAGATCCAAGTACCTCTACTGTAATCATCAACAATGGTAAGAAAATAATTATAATTGTTGTAAGTTGGTACTTTATAAGGACCCCAAGTATCAACATATATCATTTCAAACACAACTTTGGTAGAAATCTGACTCAAAGGAAAAGACAACCTACATTGCCTTGCTAATGGACAGATATCATAAAAGTAATCAGAAACTGAGGGATCATGAATAAAACTCAAATTTCTCATTGATGAAAAAGTCAAATGCCCCAATCTAATATGCCATAACTTGGCATTATAACTTACACCAGGACAAACAGGATTGAAGACTGAAGTAGGAACTAGAAATGAAATAAGAATACTACTACTAAGACTTCTTGAAGATAACAAGGACACACATTCTTTAGATAGAGTACTAGACTCTAAATTGCTAGGCTGGAGAAGATATAACTCCTCTTTTGCTTCACCAAAATTATGTGGGCTCTTCATTAAAAGGCCCTGCAACATATACCCAAAGAAAGTGAATAACATAGAACAAGCAAACTGACATGAGAATTTATGTACCGAGATCAAATTATATCTAAATGTAGGTACATAAAGTACATTTTTTAAAAATAAGATTAGGTAATATCTAGACCTGTCCTATATGAGTGACACTAATCTTATGAGAGTAGGATAGATTGATATTTATAGGACAAGCAAGGGGTGATAGGGAATGAAAGCATTTAAATCAAAACACATATGCTCAGAAGCACCTTAATTTATTATCCAAGTACTGGAATTGAAAATAGAAAAACATGATCCAAAGTACTTAGTCATAGGACCAATAACTGCATTGACATTAATATCTGATAATTGTTGATTTCCTGAGCTACCTTCTTCCATCTTTGCTTGATTTATCATGTAAGCAATCTGAGCTCTTTGTTCCTTGCTAAAAATCTGATCAGTGGTAATCATGGTCATGTTTACAAGTGGTGTGACATCTGGCTCCTCCATTATCATGACTCTATTGCTTCTAACTTGTCCTTGACTATTTTTCATGTTAGTAAATTGAAAATCATCAAAAAATCCTATCAACCTATAACAATCACTAATAGCATGGTCTCTTTTCTTGCGATAAGTATAAGCTACATTAGGATTATATTTGTAGTACAAGCTACATTAGGATTATATTTATTTTTCTTTCCCTTATAACCTGTATTCTGAAATTTCTGTCCTATATTTCCACCTTTTTGAAAATCAAATCTTGGTTCTGATTATTTTCTACTGCATATTATTGTTGTTTTTTTGTTTCTCTAAAATTATTTAGTGATGCCCCATCAACCATGAATGAAGATGAATCAGTGACTGTGAGAGGATTCATGTAGACCTCCTTTTTATTTTCATCTTGTAATAGAAGAGAATAAGCATGGTTGATAGATGGCAAAGGGTTCTGCATACGAATATTTTCCCTAGCTTGTGAGTAAACATCATTCAATTCCAAGAGAAATCGAATTAGCCTCTCATCCTCCAATGACTTTTCTAGTCTCTCCTTTCTTTGACAATTGCATACACAATTGTATTTGAAATTAGTGTTTAGAGCATCCAGTTCATGCCATACTTTTTTAGCTTAGTGAAATAACCTGCAATGTTAGAATTCCCTTGGACTAATCCATTTATTTGTTTTTGTAGGTGGTACAATTTGACACCATTAGATTGACCAAATTTATGCTCCAAGCTTATCCATAGTTTCGTAGCAGATTGAGAATAAATTATACTATCAGCTATATCTCTGGACAAGGAATTAAGGAGCCATGAAGTCATTGCATCTGCTCCATGATTGGTAATCCTTGTTGTTAGGATCAGGAGCTGCACATGACCCAGAGACAAAACCTATTTTGTTCTTTGCTGAGAGTGCTATCAGCAGTGTTCTTTTCCAGCCTTGATATTCTTTTCCATCAAAAGGATTATTGACAAGAGCCATTCCTGGGGAGTCTGATGAATGAAGAAAGTAAACATGATTAGGATCTAAAGTAACATTGTGCTCAGAAGTTTTTGTTGTATCAATTGTGGTGTTGGGATTGTTGGTAGTCATGATCGATTAAAATAGCTAAATAGACCGATTGATTAATCCTTAAAGCAAATGCTTTGATACCATATTGAAAAAAATTATTTTGGAAATTTTCTCAATATTTCTCCATTCCTTCTGTACATGCTTTTTACAACTCATAAAGGACTTAAGTGCAGTAAATCAAACTTGCTAAGAAACTATGAGTTGCACAATTAAATTCTTACATCTGTCCATATTCTAGAAGGATCTAAGAGAAGAAATATTATGTATGCATACAGAATTATTTTCTGGTAGTTTGGGCCTATGCCCTAACATTGTTTACTTGACCCAAATTTAATGAATACTCTCTCCAGACCATTTTCTCAGCCCATCTTGAGTGGTTGACTTCTCATCTTTGATTCTATCATGATTGTTTCTTTGACGTATTAGTTTATGAATTTCAACTTACACTATTTTTAGTGTAATTTTTGAATATCTAAAAATTAATTATAAGGAAATGTAGATTAGTTGATTTAACTCCCAAAGTTAATTCAAAACTATTATCAATAAGCTAAATGTGCGGAACAAGTTTGCTGGTGATATATAATAACACTGCCTGCAATATGAGTATTAGATCAACTTTGTTTTGTGCTACACTTATAACATTCCCATTTCAAATCGATTTCTGGGGAGATTTTGTGAATTGCAACTTATATGTCTTTGTGTGTAGTTTTCGAATATCATGATTTTACTAAAGACGAATAAAAGAAAAGTTACAAAAGAATTAGGCAATGTGATTCTTGATAAATAAAAAAAGTGAAAAATTTGGAAAGAGATTAGTTTGTGGATGAAATATAGCTTTGCACCTGGTATATTGGCAGATGTGAAGCGCCTTATTGGGAGGAAGATTACTAATCCCACTATACAAAGTGACATGATTTTGTGGCCATTTAAAGTTATTGCTAGACCTAATGACAAGCCAATGATTGGTGTAAAATACAAGGGTGAAGAGAAGCAGTTTATTGGTGAAAGAAATCTCGTCCATGGTGTTTACAAAGATGAAGGAAATTGTTGAGGCCTGTTAGGTTATGGAGCCTGATATTACATTTATGTACTGTTGCGGAGCCCCGCCCCAAATGTTAGGTGCTACTATTTATTCTCAGTGTATATATGTATTCTGTGTAATTATAAATATCAAATATTATTAATATATATAACCCTATTGTCATGGAGTTTACCTATTGGGGCATTACCACGAAAATATTTATCTCTCTAAACTCAATTTTCTCCGCCTTCTCTCTAAAAAGAACATCTGTTCTTTCTGCAATCTTTAGATCATATTTTCTAATAATTGGCGACCATCGTGGTCCTGGAATCACTACGATCTGTGCAGATGGAGAGTTTGAAGATCGAAATCAAAAAGTTTGATAGATCTAATTTTGGTTTCTGAAAGATGTAGATCGAAGATTATCTGTATCGAAAGGATTTGCACACACCCTTGTCTGGGGTGAAGTCGGAATCCATGAAAGAAGAAGATTAGAAGCTCAAGAATCATCAGGCACTAGGTTTGATTCGGCTGACTTTATCCAGAAACGTGGCTTTCAACATCGTCAAGGAAAAGACAACGACGGATCTGTTGAAGGCGCTAGCGAATATGTATGAGAAAGCCTCTGCGATGAACAAACTATACTTGATGCGTAAATTGTTTAATTTACAGATATCAGCGGGTGGACTTGTTGCAGATCATATAAATGATTTTAATATGATTGTTAGTCAACTGAGTTCTATAGAGATTAATTTTGATGATGAAGTTAAAGTATTGATTTTGATGTCTTTACCCGAATCTTGGGATAGTGTTGTTGTTGTGATTAGCAGTTCTTGTGGATCTGAGAAACTTAAATTTGATAAAATTCGAGATCTAATTCTCAACAAAAGTATTTGAAAGCGAGAAATTGAGAATTCATTGGGTAGTGCTCTCAGTGTTGATCAAAAAGGGAGAAGTAAATCGAAGGGACAAAACACACATGGCAGATCAAAATTGAAGGTGTGTGGAAAATCTCCACATAAATCAAAAGTGATGTGTTAGAATTGTGAAGAGAAGGGGCACTGCAAAAATAAATGTAAGAAATCCAAGAAAAAGCAGAATGATAAATCTGGAGATGATAACGATTCTGTAAATTCAGTAGAAGTCGTTGGAGATGCATTAATCCTTAGTGTGGACAATCCACTTGAGTCTTGAATCTTGGATTCGGGTGCATCCTTTCATTCGTCTACAAGCAAGGAATTGTTTAAAAATTTCAAGTCTGGAAATTTCAAAAAAGTGTATCTTGCTGACCATAAGCCTATGGAGGTTAAAGGAAGAAGGGTCATTTGTGTACATACTCCAGCTGGTAATCAGTGGACATTGAAGGATGTCAGATATGTTCCTGGACTAAAGAAAAATCTGATCTCTGTTGGTCAATTGGACAGTACAGATTATGAAGTGTATCTTGGAAAGGGCTCATAGAAGATTGTGAAAGGTGGTATGGTTGTAGCACGTGATAAATTTTGGAACTTTATACACTATTGTTGGGTGTATAAATGCAGTTGATATTACTGAGGGTACTTTCGATTCAAGTCTGTGGCATAATAAATTTAGACACATGAGCACCAAAGGAATGAAGATGCTGGTTGCAAAGGGAGTTTTGGATGGTCTGAAAGTTGTTGATATGGGACTTTGTGAGAGCTTTGTTATGGGTAAATAGAAAAGAGTTAGCTTCACAAAGGTTGTGAGAGAACTAAGGAAAGTGCCATTGAAAATGGTCCATACAAATGTTTGTAGACTATGTCCAGTCTCGTCAATTGATGGATCCAGATTCTATGTTACCTTTATTGATGATTTTAGCATGAAGGTATGGGTTTACTTTCTCAAGCACAAATCAGATGTGTTTGCTACCTTCAAGAGGTGAAAAGCTGAAGTTGAAAATCAAACAGGGTTGAAAATCAAATGTCTGAGATCTGATAATAGTGGCGAGTATGACAAGTTAGAATTTACGGCACTCTGTTCAGCTGAGGGAACAAAATGTTGAGAATAGTTCCCGAGAAGGTGAGGCAGAATGAAGTTACTGAGAGGATGAATAGAACATTGAATGAGCGTGTACGGAGCATAAGGATACACTCTGGAATACCAAAAATGTTTTGGCCAAAAGCTGTGAACACAACTGCATATTTGATTAACAGAGGACCATCTGTTCCTCTGGGGTTCAAGATTCTTGAAGAAGTATGGACAGGAAAAGAACTCAAGTATTCTTACTTAAGGACTTTTGGTTGCACGACTTATGTTCATGTTGATTCGGAGAAGAGAGATAAGCTTGATGCTAAGGTTGTGAAGTGCTACTTCATAGGCTACGATTTTGATATGTTTGGTTACAGGTTTTGGGATGATAAAATTATAAAAATCCTAAGGCATTGTGACGTGATATTTGATAAGAACATCTTGTACAAAGACAAGGATATGTCAGGTTTAGAGAATGAAAAGCAAGTGAGAGTTAAAGTTGAATTGCAGAGGAATTCGCCTAACAATGTTGCCACTGAAACTCAAGAAACTCTAGAGATGATTGCTAAAGAACCTAAGGTAGAATAAGTAACATCATAGCAGACATTGAAGAGATCATCCAGAACTATCAGGGCACCAGATAGGTATTCAGCTTCATTACATTATTTGTTGCTGACTGATGTAGGAGAACCAAAGTCTTTTGATAAGGCCTTACAGGTGGAGGATTCAATCAAGTGACAGCAATCCATGGAAGATGAGATGACTTCACTTGAGAAGAACAACACGTGGATATTGACTGAGCTGCCTACAAGGAAAAGAGCTTTGCTGAACAAACGGGTGTTTAGGATCAAAGTTGAATCAAATAGAAAAAGGAGGTTCAAGGCCCGATTGGTGGTTAAAGGATATTCACAATGAAAAGGTATTGATTATGCTAAAATATTTTCTCCTATTGTGAAATTAACTACTATCAGAATCCTTTTGAGCATCGTTGCATCGAAGAATTTACACCTTAAGTAAATGGATGTAAAAATGGTGTTCTTACATGGAGATTTAGATAAGGAAATCTATATGCAACAACCTGAAGGATTTGTAGTCCCAGGCAAAGAACACATGGTGTGCAAGCTCACCAGGAGCTTGTATGGGCTGAAGCAAGCACCTCGATAGTGGTATATGAAGTATCACTCCTTCATGAGCAAGAATGGTTTTCAGAGGACTGAAAAGGATTAGTGTTGTTACTTCAAAAAATACACTGATTCTTATGTATTTCTACTCTTGTATGTGGATGAAATGCTGATTGTAGGATCAAATATAAAGGACATAAACTTTCTAAAGGCAACCCTATCATTAGAGTTTGAGATAAAAGACTTAGGTGCAGCGAAGCAGATTCTTGGGATGAGGATCTCTCGGGATACCGACACCTTAAATCTGTCCCAAGAGCAGTACATTGAGAAGGTGTTGTCCAGATTCTGGATAAATAATACTAAACCCAAGACTACTCCATTGGCAAATCATTTAAAATTGTCAAAGGAGCAGTCACCAAAGACAACTGAGGAACGTAAGCATATAGCACAAGTTCCATATGCTTCGGCAGTTGGGAGCTTGATGTATGCTATGGTCTGCACTAGACCTGATATAGCACATGCAGTAGGAGTTAGCAGGTTCATGGCAAATCCGGGGAAAGAGCATTGGAAAGCTGTGAAGTGGCTTCTGAGATACTTGAAAGGTACATCCAGTACTTCACTTTGTTATAGTAATGGCAAGATAATCCTACAGGGTTTAGTGGATGCTGATCTGAGTGGAGATGTGGATTCGAGCAAGAGCATATCCGTGTACATCTACACTATAAATGGAACAGTGATTAGCTGGATGTCTAAGCTTTAGAAGTGTGTTGCCCTTTCGTCTACTGAAGTTGAGTACATAGCAATAGCTAAAGCTGGGAAAGAAATGATATGACTGGTGGATTATTTGGAAGAATTAGGCAGGAAGCAGCACGGCAAAATTCTTTATACAGATAGTCAGAGTGCTATACAGTTGGTGAAAAATTCAGTATATCATTCGAAGATGAAGCACATCTGAAGACGGTACCATTTCACTCAGAGGTCAGTGGAAGATAATGACATGTGTTTGTAAAAGATAGAGGGTGCAAATAATCCAACATACATGTTGACCAAGTGTGTTGGTGTTGAAAAATTGAGGTTGTGCAAAACCTCGGTTGGTCTTCTGTAGGTTGTACATAAGAAAGTGTTGCGATGGGGTGAAGATATTGATGGTAGAGGAACTATTTTTTTTTGGAATACATTTATTGTTTTGGAGGCCGAGTAGATCAGTCTCCAAGTAGGAGAATTGTTAGGTTGTAGAGCCTGATATTATATTTATGTTAGGTGCTACTGTTTTTCGTCCATGTATATATGCATTCTGTGTAATTGTAAATATCGGGATATCATTAATATATATAACTCTGTCGCCGTGGAGTTTACCTATTGGGTCATTACCACGAAAATATTTCTCTCTATACTCAATTTTCTCTGCCTTCTCTCTAGAAAGAACATCTGTTCTTCTTCTTCTTCTTCTTCTTCTTCAACAATCTTTAAATCGTATTTCCTAGCAAGGCCTTCCTTGGATCAACCGTAAAGAATGCTGTTATAACTGTACTTGCATCCTTCAATGACAGGCAACGTCAGGTTACAAAGGACGCTGGTGTCATTGCTGGTTTAAATGTCATGCGTATTATGAATGAGCCTACTGCTGCTGCCATTGCTTATTGTCCGGATGAAAAAGCTAGCAGTGAAGGTGAGAAGAATGTGCTTATCTTTGATCTTGCGGTGGTACTTTTGATGTCTCCCTCGTCACTATTGGAAAGGGAACTTTTGAGGTGAAATCTACAGCAGGAGATACTCATCTTGGAGGAGAAAATTTTGACAGCAAGTTGATGGGTCACTTTGTCGTGGAATTCAACAGAAAGTATTGGAAGGACTTTACTGGTAATCCTAGATCATATAGAAGAATGAGGACAGCTTGTGAGAGGGTGAGAAGAAGTCTTTCTTCTACTGAGGCGGAAACTATTGAAATTGATTCACTATACGAGGGACATGACTTCTCATCCACCATCAAGCGTGCCAAGTTTCAGCAGTTGAACAAGGAACTCTTCACTAAGTTTGTGGATCCAATTGAGAAATGTTTGAGGGATGCTAGAATATTGGACAAGGACAGTGTTCATGAAATCGTTCTTGTTGGTGGATCATCTAGAATTCCCAAGGTGCAGCAGCTGTTGCAGGACTTATTTAACGGAAAGGAGCTTTGCAAGAGCATCAACCCCAACGAAGCTGTTGATTATGGTGCTGCTGTGCAAGCAGCCATTCTTAGTGGAACGGGCAATGAGAAGGTTAAAGATTTGCGCATTTTGGATGTCACCCCTCTATCTAAAGGACGTGAAACTGCAGTAGGACTCATGACTGTCCTGATTCCAAGGAACACCACCATTCCTGCAAAGAAAGAGCACATATTCTCAACTTATTCTGATAACCAAACCGAAATGGTAATCCAGGTTTACGAGAGCCAGGACAAAAGACAACAACTTGTTGGGTGAATTCAGGCTCTCTGGTATACATCCTGCGCCAAGGGGTATTCCTCAGATCACTGTTTGCTTTGAAGTTGATGCCAACGACATCTTACATGTTTCCGCTGTGGACAAGACCACCGGACAAAGGCAAAAAATAACAGTTACTAATGACAAAGGCACGCTGTCGAAGGAAGAGATTGAGAAGATGATCCAGGACGCTGAGAAGTACAAGGCAGATGATGAACAACACAAGAAAAAGTAGAGGGCAAGTTGGCTTGAAAGCAACTAACTTGCAGAAGCTAATGAGTTTTGAGGATAAAATGGAGCCTATGGCTGCTGGTGAAGGTTCCAAGATTGAGGAGATGGATTAAGTGATATATACAACAATTTTTTCTTTCTATTAGTGTAGTTTAACATAGGTTGGTAGGTTTATTTGATTTTTTTCTTTTCTGCTGGATCTCGAACACGTCAGTTCCATGTTAATCAGTATAGATTTTTTCAAATAATATAAATAATATTAATATATGTATATAGTGAGTAACATAAATCTAAAGGAAAAAGTTACATATTCAAATTGATCATTCTACCT
>JAOTQJ010000096.1:744710-755656 GCA_025642045.1 Solanum sejunctum
AAGCAAGTAGCTGACTCACCTGCTAGCTTCTAAGTCCTACAAGCACCTCAATTATCTCACTTCATTTTAAGGCCATAATCTTCTCAATTTGACATAAAATGTATATTCACTCGATCCTCTTAAGCGCTAGACGCACATATAGCCCATTAATACGAGATTCAAGCACTTTTGAAAATTAGCGCTATTTTGACCAAACCATGTCATTTTTCATTTCCATTATACTAGTATTGTAAGATATGGGGTGTTACGACATGTCTACCAACCACGAGTTTGATAAACATCATCCTATCATTACCCTCCTAACCACATAATCCTTATGATCCTCGTCTATTAGGATACCCATGCCATTTCTTTCTTTAGAACCACCTGAGTATCACAGCTTAAAACCCTTCACGTCCCGAGCCTTGGTGCCTACCCACCCAGTCTTTTGTACACACGCTATATTAATATGTCTCCTTTCAAAATATTTTACTAATTCTATTGACTTCCCTGTTAAAGACCTTATATTCCATGATGCTATCCTTAACTTTAATAAACCCATGCCCCTCTTACTACCCTTACCCCTAACTCCTGACCCCAACTGGTGACATGACCCTAGTCGACCATGAGATCTTGACGCCACTAAATTAAGAACTATTAACTCTCTAAGCTACAAAGATCTAAAAAAAAATACACTCTAGCGAATATACAAGTAAAACAACAAAAAAAACTACCAATCAACAGGTATACACAATAGAATGAATCTTAACAGAATAATCTGAGAAACCCTGGATCTAAAGTCGTGCACAGAAACAAAATAAAATACAGCAAAATCTATCAGATCTGTATAAAAATAAACAAAAATAAGTAGAAAGGTATCACTTGGAAAGAGGAAAGATTCTCACTGGAATCTGAAGTTAGACATCGCCGGAGTCTGGTATGTCACCGGAATCTTGACGGCGAGGGAGTGGCAATGACCAACCGACCAATACAGGTGAGAAATGAGTTAGAATATAACTCATCGGAGGTGAAGAAAACTCAGGGAGAACCTCTTAGATGATCTCGACGGTGATGATGACATCGAGTATTGCACCACGAGTCATGATTTTGATTCGTTAGAGTTTCGAAGAAGAAGAAATCACGATAAAGGGAACAGAGAAGGAGACGGGTGAATCCCCGATCGGAGAAGTCGCCAGTGATGATGACTCCTATCAGTTATCCTATTTAGCTCAATTAATAAAGTTAAAATTGAAAAGCAATAGTATTCCAACAAGTAAGGATAATAAAATAAAAACGTGGTTAGTTAAGCCAAGTGTTTTAGTGGCTTTTGTCTGCATAGATAAAGCCCAAACATATCTACTACCCATCAATCGATGAACCTACTTTCCTAATTCTAATGTCGACTATCTTCTTGTCCCTTGCTATTTTGACCAAAGGAAGGAAGCTACACTTTTTCCGATCCATTGTCATGATCCCTTTCCTCTTCCCTAAATATGTACAATGATGAAAAAAATCGGAACTCCCCGTGTTCAAGCAAGATTGAATGAGAATCGATTTCACTAAGGCACCATTAATCTCACTGTGCCAAGAAATCAAAATATGTGAAGACTTCTTCACTCAATCTCCTTCAAAAATAGCATCCTTGCTCAATGTCTTGTGATGATATAGCATTTGATTTTTCTAAAGTACATGCATAAATCCTTTACTGTTCAGCTGATTGTTCTTCCTTGTTTTCTCAGGTATGCTTACTGCTCTTTCGTGGTTGTTTTGATCTATGCAATTACAAGCCTTCCCCTAACATTGCTTATCGACAGATTGAGCCCCACAAAATAGTTAATACCACCGTCCAACAAGCAAATTAGGGCTTCGTTCGTGTTTGTCAAGTACCCATCTCTGCTTCTATCACTGTAACCACAGAATTCCTCTTTATCTTGAGCATCATATATTGTACTAATGATTCTGCATCTTTGTGATTCTAACGTTTTGTATCTGCTTATCCATTACTATTAATGCTCGTCCTTGTTTTAGAACTTGATGAATAGATTGAAAGTTAATTTGTTTTGTTCATGCAAAAAAAAAAAAAAAAAAGAAAACTAGATTAGCAAAAAAGTCAGCCACTTTGTTCCTCTCCCTCAATATGTGTCGTCCAGGTACTCTCCTTTGGCTCCATAATTCATTAATCTTGCAGATCTTCATTCTGTCTCTCCATGGTATCTCCCAATTACAAGACAAACAAGTGAAAGTCATAAGAGAATCAGTTTTCGACGCTACAGGCACTCAATTCTTCGCAACACAGTATTTGAGACCTTCCTCTAAAGCCTATAATTCTGCCTCCAAACTAGCTTTCTCTCCTATCTCAAATGAAGCTGCATAAATACACTCCCATTTTCAATTTCTTATACAAAAGTCATATGCACTAAGGTCAGGATTTCCTTTAGAGGAACCATCTGAATTGTTTTTAAATCATCCCTCTGATGGACAATTCTAGAAAATTAGTTTAGGGACAACAATGAGTTTATACCCTCCCAAATGATCCACCAAACCAGCTCACTCTTGTGGAATGTTCCTTAGCCAAGGATATTTAAATCTAGCTAATATATGGAGATTCCTATTAATTTCCAATGCCACTCCCTGAATGCTACAACTCTCTCATGCTTTATCTTATTTCTCCTTATCCTTAAAGCCTATAAAACAAAACAGGGGACAACATTTAAGACATACTTTAATTTGCTAGAACCCTTTACAATCCACCATTTATAATGCTCTCCTTTAGGTTATTACAGGGGCACTGAGTCCCTGCACCCTTTGAGAAAAAATTTCAAACCTGTTGTGCTGCAGGACAGGTCAAAAACAAATCGTGAAAAATTTCATCTACCATTTGATCACAACAACAATAAAGGACTTTATCCACCACACTAATTCTAGTAAAAAATTTCCAATGTGAATTTTTTTCTAACCATTCTCCAAATAAAGAAAGACACCTTAAAAGATAAACCTTTCTTCCATATTTTATCAAAATACTCATATGAAGTAGCTAGAATCCATAAGATTTTCCACGCTGACTTCACTGAAATTTCCTAGACATAGTAGGCATCCAACAAGCATAATCAGAGTCACCTGACGCATTTACCTCTATATTGTTTATAATATGATCCACCAACTCTGAAGGAAAAGCCTTCCTCAACCTAGTCTCATTCCATTTTCCATCTATTAACAACTGAGCCACAACTTTTTCTATCATCTCATTAGAGTAAGACACTGGAAGATGTTTTACAAATACTTTATAATATTATCAATCTTTTATCAATATTGCATTCCACTTATTTGACCAAAAATACATAAAGGACTTGTAATTGAAGGATTATTTCTGCATATTATGGTTATTCGACTGTATTTAAAGATTATTTGTGTCTCATTGTTTAATACTTCCTCTTGATTGTTAATAAATTTAAAATTTGAAATATTAAAGTTATGAACTTTTATTAATGGCAAAAAACAAATTACGTTGAATTCCTTATCTCCCTTCCACTATACTAAGAAAGTATTTTTTTTTTTAAAAAAAAATAATATAATGAATTGAACAAATAAGGTAAACACTGAGGTCTGTTGAGATTAATATCAACCTAAGTTTTATTTCAAATTTTAAATATAAGACTTTTATGAAAGGGAATCATTCAACTGCAAATGGTTGTGAACTAAATAAATTTCTAAATACACATAACAATGGATAGTCTAATATGACATAAAAATGAACACATATAGAAATTTAATTAAATTGATGATATTTTAGATCTTTACTTAATCTACTTAATTAAAAAATTCTCTCACACATTATTGCACACAATCATCTTGAGATTACATTGATTTTCACCCTTATAAAATTACTTCAAATTCATCAATCAAAAGGGGAAAATGTGCAAAAACAAGACAATGGTCACACCTTCTTCTTCATCTTCCTTTGGCTCAACACTAGTCTTATGTATAATTGTTGGTTCCTTAATAACACCAAGTACAAGTAACCCATTGTCCATAATATGCATCAAATCCAAGAATCCAAAGTTTTGCTTGCAAGTATTTGGCTTAAATCCTCATAGGAGTCCTTTTGAGTTGACACAAGAGGCTATCAACTTAGCATTGACAAATGCCTATGAGACGCTAAACAAGATTCACATCTTTATAGATCAGGCAAAACACCATGACTTAAACGCGATATATAACAAATGTTTGAAGTATTACCAATCGGTCATTGATGGTTTAGAAGATGCAGATGAGTACTTTTTGAAGGATGGTCTATATGGTGCTGTGAATGTTATAGGAAATAGAGCCCAAGTAAATGCTTTTCTATGTGAGATTGAATTTCAAGGAAAATTAGGTTATGCTTATGACTCCACCCTTACAAAGGAGAACAAGAATTTGGGGATTTTTGGTAGTATTATTGTGTCTGCTGTTGGTCTTTTATATAATTCTACATTAGTAAAACAATAGTATGCAATAAAAGTTATGTGTTAGTGCAAGAATGTCAATAAGAAAATGTTTCTTTTTTTCATTTTATATTTTTTAAGGGGGATTAGAGTGAAATTCGAACTCTCGTTAGTAGGGTGAAGATGTGGACATTTATCAAACAGAGCTACATCCCGCCACTAGGAAAATGATTTGTTAAATTAGGCTATTGTTTTGATTATCCATGACAATTTTTGACATTGATAGTATGAGATGGGGTAGATGTATAATAGAACTTATGTGTAGTTATTCGATTCAATAGTTGTGGATCAAATAATATATTTTCTCTGTTTATTTATATTCAGAAAATAAATAAAATTCTCAGCTCAGACTCGTCATTCAAATGAGAGTATAAATACATAATGATGACCAAATAAATATTTTTATTATAACAAACAAAATAACATACACAGTCTTTACAAGAGATTAAATATAAAATATTATGACACAAATACATGGTTAATAATATATCCCAACAAAGGAAAATTACATTGACTCCCTTCTTTTCCCCTTTTTTTAAAAAATAATATTTTATGAAAAATATATAATTTTTTATACGAATGGGCAGTTAATTGCTTATTCCCATTCAAAAAAAAAAATATAATTTTAAAAATAAATTGAGAGAGGTAAGCTTTGAATTATATTGATTTGATCCCTTTTTGTAAGTTAAAGGAAAATGGAAAATCTAACATAGCATAAAAATGAATATATATAGAAATTTAATTAAATCAATAATAATTTAGAATATACATAATCTACTCACTTTTTTTTTTTTTGACATCATATATATAATATACTTAAATGAACAATATTCTCTCAAAGATTATTGCTTGCAATCTTTGTGAGAAATAGCTACAGTCACATTAAATTTTAACCCTTATAAAATTAGTAAAATCCACCAATCTAAAGGGGAAATGAGCAAAAACAAGACAATGACATCATCATCATCTTATTCTTCTTCTCCCGTAGTGTGATTGTAAGAAGGAAAACATATTCCACTTAATTAGATTAGCTTAAATAATATTCAAATTAACATATTTTTTTTAAATTCAAAAAAAATGACTTACCTCCAAAGAGTAAGAGAAACATTTAGTTTTTCCCCCCTAACTAAAATGACTTACTCTTTTTCAACCTCTTACTTTAGTTTTCCCCCCTAACTAAAGTCTTAGGTATTGATTCTTGATATTAATCAGAGATCCACTTCTTGAATCTTTATTCGGTTCAACTCTCAATCTCAATTTGAGACCCAACTTCTAGATCCCAAGTCGATTTGAGTTAGATTGGAGTTGGACCTTGATTCAAATGTCGAATCCAAGTCAAGATTTGAGGTTGGATCTTGGGTAGAGTGCCAGCATGAGATTTCGAGTCAGATGTTAGAGAAGGGTTTTGAGTCGAGTATCAGAGTGGGGGTCAGGTTGAGATCAGATGCTAGGTTAAGTGGCAGGTTCAAGTCTCAAATCGATTGCCAGGATCGAGTGTTAGGATTGAGTATCAGGATCAGATCTTATTTAAAATTTGATTCAAGTTTGATGTTGGGATCAAGTTCCAGTATAATAGTCGAGTCTCGCGATCAGATCCTAATTTAAGATTTGGGTTCTGAGTCAAGAGTTGGCATTAAATCTCGACTTAAAAGTTTAGTCTCGAGTTTGGAGTTGGAATCGTTCCCAATTTAGAAGTCGAGTCCTCAATTGTAAAGTTAGAGTTAACTCTTGAGTGTAGGGATGAAATCAAAGTTGAGTCTCAAGTCTTGAGTCAAGGTTAGATCAGGGTTCGAAAGTAGAGTCCTAGTAAAGAGTTAGGGTTGAATCTCAAACTGGGGTCGAGATTGAGTATTTAGTCTGGAAGTTGAGTTCCAAATTCAGAATTAGAGTCGGATCTTGATTTAAAAGTCAAGATTGGATCCTAGTTTGAAAGTCGAGTATAAAGTCAAAAGTTAAGGTCTAGTCTAAGTTTGAGGGCTAGGATTGGGTCCTCATTTGAAAGTCAGATTCTAAATTAGGAATCGGGAGTCAGATCCTAATGTGAAAGTTAGAATTTGAATCAAGAGTGGAAATAGGATCCCAATTTAGAAGTAAAATTCTAGGTTGAGAGTGGTGTCGTGGGTCAAGATTGGGTCCTGAATTAAAAATTGGGTTTGTTCCTAGTTTGAAAGTTGAATTTTGAGTTGAGAGTTGGAGTTGGTCTAGGTTCTCTATATCAAGGTGAAAGTTGGGTTTTGTGTCAAGTGTTGGGGTCGAATTCTAATTTGTAAATCAAATCTTATGTTAGGAGTTAGGGTTGGATGCCAATTTGAATGTTGAGTCTTGAGTTGGGAGTGGGGATTAGATCTTGGCTTGGATCTCATGGTCAGATCTTGAAGCGATCATTGAGGTTGTATCTCACTTTAGATTTTGTGGTTGAATCCTAGTTTGAATGTTAGGTCTCGGGTCGGGAGTCAAGGTCAGATCCTTGGTTAAGTATTGGGATTGAATCTCAAATCCATCATCAAGATTGTTTCTCGGTTTGGATGTCGTGTTGGGTTCTAAATTAATTACTGAAGCTAGTTTTCGAGACAAAAAGTATTTTGTACTCTCTAGTAAAAAAAATATTTTTTGAAAAATATTTTTTATTTACTAACCAAATAATTATATTTTTTCAAAAAATAATTTCACTCATCAATCAAATATGAAAAAAGAATTAAAAACCAACTTGTTCTCCAAAAATTATTATTCTTCATACTAAAAACACTATAAGATACTAGAATTGAAATTTCAAGCTTTATGATTTCGATTTAATAATTTAGTATATATGAAACAACACATGACATTATGCTCTACTGATCCAGCTAGACCAAGGTAGCAACGTTATTAGTTATGTTTTGGGAATCTTATATTTTCCAAAAATAACTTAGGTCAGGTGAAATAACGAGCTATATAGTTAATAATTTATATTAATGTCTGCTAAAGCATCTCTAGGTAAGTCATAGAACTTACTCATTTTGGGTTTTGCGATTTTTATTTTCTTGTCTTGGTCAAGGGGAGAAGTAAAATTCTGTATGGTGTTTGTTGGTATCTTGTCTTATGTATCGGTACCTTTATTTCTTGCAGTTGATGGTCAACTTTACGGATAGACCATCAAATGCAAGAATACACAAGACAAGATGCCAATGAGCAACCTTGCAGAATTTTATTTCTTTCCTCGATCAAGTCAAGAAAATAAATACTACAAAATCAAAAAAGACCAAGTTCTATAAGTTTACAAGAGAAGCTTTAGCAGACACTAATAAAAACTATTAATTATGTAACTCGTTATTTCACCTAACCTTAAGTTGTTTCGTATATTTTCGAAAAATCGCTTAAGGTTAGGTGAAATAACGAGCTATATAGTCAATATTTTATAAGTAAAAGGCTCAAATATTCCATCAAATTTTAACGAAAGTGTAACACCCCTTACATTCCTTCTATCTGATTTGGATGAGCTTGTGCAGAGAATTGCTGAAAAAAATTTGAGAAAAATTATAGAAGCAGGATTACGAGGGAGGTTTACGAGTCATAGGGGTTTTCTGAATTATACACCAGGTTTCTTACCTAATTCCAGCAACTCAAGTTTCAAGTGTCTTCAACATTACGAGATGAGTTTACGATTCGTAGAGGAGGATTTCATGACAAATTCTAGTGAGACTAATTTCCAATCCCATTGTTTACGAAAGGTGGGCTACGACTCATAGACTAGACTAGACTCATAGACCAAGGTTTCATGTCAATTTAGTCTACGAGAGTGCCTTACAACTTGTAGATTGCTCTACGAGTCATATACAGGGTTTTGTAAAACCTATTGATAATTTTAATGACGGATATTTTTGCCTATTCCATAACCTATTTCACTAAACCCTAGATGTTTTTATACTTGAATGAGGTCCTAAAATAAACCCTAAGGGCATTCATTACTCATTCCACACCTTGGGTTTCCTTGAGAACAAGTGAAGAAAAAGAAGAAGCTAGGATTTTCACTCAAGAGCAAGGATTGAGTTGAAGATTGATTTTCCTTCATTCTTAGGTATGTAAGGCTTACAATAGTGTAAAATCGATCTCTTCCTTCCATGCCCCCTCATCATCTTCTTGAGTTAAGATTTTAGGAAAAGGAGTTGAGATTATGAGAAATTTTACTATAGTAATATTAAAATCTTTGCATCTATCATGACGTCTTGTAATACTATATGAGGTAATATACTAAATTGCATGATTATTTACTAAGAGATTGGTACATGTATTTCATACTTGATGGCATGAACCCTAAATCATATGATTTTACAAAATTCTATTCATATCATTGAATATTTGAGCTAATGTAAATTGAGCATTTAGAATTGAGTAATTTGAGCATTAATGAATATGATGAGCATGTTGCATTGAATCATGTATATTGCTACTCATGAATATCTTACTTGCATTACGTGATGAGTAAATTGAGTGAGTCTAAATGACTGTTTGAGTCTAAGTTAAACTTGATGACTTGCATTGATTGAATGATTTAATGAATGACTGAAATGAGTTGAGATGATACCCTAAAAAGGGGTTGAGTTTTTAGTTGATTTATGAGTTGATTGATCAGTTGATTAATGAGTTGATTAAGGAGTCGAGCATATTTTAGTCTTGAGAGGAGTATCGAACACCAAGCCGGGAGAGATTACACTTCTACATTAACTCACAAAACTATGTTACTAGCATAGGATAGTCGTTACATCTAGCCTGACGACTCTAGTCTCGCAAGTGGACATTTACCTTGTATCTAAGAGAGAGTTGATCACCTTTTTTTTGGAAAGTTAAGGGCAGGTATGGCAACGATGTTGATTCATTGTGCATTATCTAATTAAAGGTTATAGGATGAGGATGTCAGTTAAGAGAAACTCTTAAGCAATATTGATTTGAGCATGAGACTTCAAACTGAGTCCATTTTGCTGAGCCTATTTTAAAAACATGATTTCTCGATAAAACTTGCATATTGAGTCGAGCATGAGTTGTTGAGTCAAGTTGAGCGAGTCGAGCTTTATTTTCTTGAGCCATTTTACATACTAGTATATTTCATGTACTGATATCCATTTAGACCTGCATCATTTTATGATACAGGCACAGGTGATAGAGGACTACTTCCGGCTCATCGTTTAGGTCTAGTTCGGTACACTTCCACATTGGTGAACCCTTCTTACATTCTAGAGGAGCCCTGTTATCTTCTTATTATTGTTGAGTACTTTATTTTCTTTGATCTGACGTGTCCTTGGCCTGCCATGACACTATTCTAGACGATTGAATAGAGGCTTCATAGACAGTGGAGTAGAGTATTTAATGAGTATTTTGTATCTAAACTTATCTTCATTATAAGCTATGATACATTAAAGTTATGCACTTATTTATCTTCTTGCATATGATGTCTTACTTTCTGAATTATTCTTCCATTGTCGAGTTGATGTGATGATGAAGCCAATTCATTGTCTTGGGGAATCAGTAATGGTTCTTCAAGTGCCGGCAACGCTAAGAGTACTCGCCCGGGGCATGGCACACTTAGTATCAGAGCACATATGTCACTCCCTAGAGTCCCATTTGGGCGTACTGGCACTCGGTGTCGATAAGGCTCGGGAGAACCAACCTATAACTATGCGCTTTCTATACCCACTATAAAGGGGTTTCTGCATTTGACATGCCTTTAAGAATAAACAGTGATAATAAGTCAAAAAGAAATATATATGACTAGGTCATTGGGGACACGGTATTTAAGGTACGAGACATGACCACCCTTTACTTTACATAGTCTATAAAGCCTCTAGATAAGAGAAAAATATCTAATAAGGGTCGAGACAAGCCCCGCCTCAATTAGCTGTACAATATAAACATGTAAGCTCTAGATATACACAAAGCCCCGAAGCAACCTGGAGCTTAGTAACAGTCGCTGAATGTCCTGTACTTCTACTGGGGAGATCTACTAGCACCTGTACTTGTAGGATGAAATGCAGGTTCCCTGTAAGGGACGTCAGTACGAGATAATGTACTGAGTATGTAAGGCAGGATATATTGTATATGAAGTAACAATTTAAAAGAAACTATACACTGGTGCAACATAAGAGACCACCTTTAGTTATACTGTGGGGTCATGTACTTTATGTTCTTTATATTACTTTACCTTTACTGTAAAATCTATGCACAAATGTAAAACAAATGACCAACTGATCAGTGGTAAAACTATATCAGGTTCGTCCCTGGCTAGGTTTTAGTTAACCCCTCGGGCTACCCCTCATTGATAGGATCGTCCCTTGCTAGGTGTTATCTCCACTCCTCGGGCTACTACCTATAAAAAACTGTATACTTTATCTTTCAATTACCTTTAAGATAATTCTTTTGGTGGCCTTAATATTGGAGCTGTAAGACTATATATGTAGCATGTGACATGTGGATAATTACACAACACAACATGACAATGAAAAGAGTACATTACAC
>JAOTQJ010000096.1:771351-789982 GCA_025642045.1 Solanum sejunctum
TCTGAGTGTCAGTCATTTCTATGGTACCCTCTCGGAGCATGACAATAGTAACACCCCTGCCCTGAGCAAATGTCACTATAGTGAGCCCCTTGTTGCTAGCAAGGGGACTTACTATAATAATGATACCAGCTGATCAGCTAAGAGAGCTGAGTTTTCCAATTGCTAATTTCTGATGGAGTACTTGAAATTTATCCGAAACTTCATACATACAAATAAACTATGCTATCCTATTAAAATCGATGTTTCGGATTAGATGGCACAGTCGGAATTCTCATATGAGGCCGTTTTGATTGATCGTGGGTCCCAGCCCATGACCATTTTTAGAAAATTTACACTGAGAGGCTCAAAATGAGCTTGAAAGCCAAGAAAATTGAACAAAGGGTCATTCTAAATCAAAATTGGCATTCCGTAACCAACCCCACTGTCAGAATTTTTATTCGAGCACTTTTTCTAAGAATGTTACCAAAGTTAACCGTTGGGTAATTTTGAAGGCTCAAATGCAAAATTCGGTACAAACTCACATTGAAAGCCTCGATTCTTGACCTGACCATGCTTCTAGTCTAATTTGGTTTTTTGAAGCTGATGGAACTATCAAAATTCTATTATGAGGTCGTTTACTCGTGTTTTGTGCAAAAACTAATTTTTTTCAAGGTATAAAGTCTTTCAAAATGCGAAAAACTGCACAACTCCCTAATGAACGATTAAACAACTGTGCTACCAGCGTCATCAGGTCAGAAATGATCTGAGATCGCTATAGAAACGCTTTAACAACGAAAGTAACACGGTAAAGACAAAATAACTCAGAAGGTCATTACAATATCAAGACCCATGTTCAATATCATTCCTTAGTCTTAGTTAGGTAATGGATTTATGAGTTATATTTTCCCCTCAACCAAAAAAACCTAATACCATAGATATCAATGTAAACTATAAATATAAAAACATAAGTGTTAGCCTCTCAATGGCAAAGGCAAATCACATTATATTGAATCCCTCTTTTCCTTCTTTTAAAAAAATAATATATTTTTCTTTAAGCAAATGGCAAATGTTTTATGCCCATTCCATAAAGAAACATCTCTCTAGTTTTTTAAGATAAGCCTCAAAATCTATTGATATAATATGCCCCACTTTACCTCAAATGCTAAATATAAGATTTTTATGGAAGGAAATTATTCACGATCAAAAGGGTGTGAAAAAAAATTTCTCAATATGGATACATTTTTTTGGAAGGTTAAATCAAAATAAAAAGTCTTAACATGGCATCAAAATAAACGCATCATATATAGAAATTTAATTAAGTTAATGATCGTTCGAAATTTACATAATCTATTTAATGGACAAGATTAATCTCTCATCCTAATATATAACCACATTCAGAATGAATTTCAACCTTATAAAATTACTATAAATTCACCAACATTATAATCAATGACATCTTCTTTTTCATCCTTTGGCCAACATTAGTCTTAGTGATTGAATTTTTACCAATTTGCTATGGAGCACTTTCTAAAAGAAGATTGATATGTTGATGTGAACGATCCAGGAATTGTAGCCCAAATAAATGATTTTCGATGAAAGAATGAATTTCAAAGAAAATGGGGTTATATTTATGACTCCACTCTTATAAAGGATAAGGAAAGCTTGAAAAGTTTTGATAATATGTTTGTGTCTGCGGTAGATCATCTATATAATTCGATATAGTTAGAAAAAATATAAGATAATAATAATAATATTAATAATGAATATTAAAATTTATGAGGAATATCTTGTTCTTACAAAATTTAGAGAGTATTTTTTTGAAATTTGTTGACTTAACTATGGTTATAATAATTATTAATATAATATAATCTATACTACTAAAATTTGAATGTAACACATATCTTTCATCTACAAGTATAAATAATGTAATGAAAGAAAAGTGTAACGGAGGGAACCAAAATCTGGTAATGCATTTATGAATTATATTTTACCCTTAACGTACCAAAATGGACAAATACCATTATATTTATGTAAAATATAAAAAAATACGTGTTAGCCTCTTAACTGCAAAGGCAAATCACATTGAATTCCTTCTTTTGAAAAATAATAATACATCTTTTTAAGAACAAATGGAAATTATTTGTTTTCTAAGGTAAACTTTGAAGTCATCCATTGATATAATATCCCCAATTTACCTCAAATTTTAAACATATGACTTTTATGGAATGAAATTATTCCTGTTACAAATAAATTTCTCAATTTTTTTGGAAGGTTAAATCAAAATCGAAAATATTAATATGGCATAAAAACAAACATACTATATATAGAAATTTAATTAAGTTAATGATCATCCAAAATTTACATAATCTATTTAATGGCCAATATAAATATCCCTTCTTGATATATAGCCACATTCACATTGAATTTCAACCTTACAAACAATGGCAACATCTTCCTTTGCCTCAACACTTTTTTTATGTCTAATTTTTCCTTTCTTGATGACACCAAGTACAAGTAATCCCTTAGCCACAGTGTGCATCAACTCCAAGAATCCAAAATTTTGCTTGCAAGTCTTTGAAGAAAGTACTTACAGTAGCCCTCATGAGTTGGCACTAGAGGCCATCAATTTAACATTGACTAATGCCTCTGAGGCAACAAAAAAGATTCACACCTTTATAGATCAGACAGATGACGAAAATTTGAAAGATATATATAATTACTGTTTGGAGTATTACCAATTTGCTATTGATACTTTAAGAAGAGCGGAGGAGAGATTTCTAAAGGAAGGTCGATATATTGACGTGAACGATGCAGGAATTACGGCCCAAGTAAATGCTTTTCGATGTGAAATTGAATTTCAAAGAAAATGGGGTTATGTTTATCACTCCACTCTTACAAAAGACAATGAGAAATTGAGTATTTTTGGTAGTATTGTTGTGTCTGCTACGTGCCTTCTATATAATTCGACATTAGTTAAAAAATAGTAGGCATTAAAAGTCATGTGTTAGAGCAAGAATGCCAATAATGGGAGGATAATTTGGTACATTAGCTTTTCATAAATTTTGTTGGAGAAGTATTATGTTCGCTCTTCCACTTTTTTTGTTTATCCATAGTAACTT
Organism: Solanum sejunctum; assembly: GCA_025642045.1. Classification (NCBI taxonomy): domain Eukaryota; kingdom Viridiplantae; phylum Streptophyta; class Magnoliopsida; order Solanales; family Solanaceae; genus Solanum; species Solanum sejunctum. The sequence continues at coordinate 774,450 of JAOTQJ010000096.1, forward strand.
CAAAAAGAAAAATCGTGTGAGATCGGAATGTGTTGTTATTGTTGTTGTGCATTTTTAAGTATAATTAGAAGAAATTTTGATATTGTTTTTTATGGTGAAGAATGATGGATGGCGATGAAAGGAAGAAGAATAAGAAAGAAAGTAAATAAAAAGTAAATTTTGAAAAATTACACAAGTTAAATGTGTGTATCATGCACACAACAAATTTGGGTATTGCTTTTTAAGGTGGAATTAGTTTCACTTTGAAATAGTTCAGGGAGATAACGATATCGTCCTATGGAAAATATATATTTATTCGTGTAATTTTAATTATTATATTTTTTCTTTTAATTTTAATATTTTTCAAATTTAAATTATTGTCTCACTTGGTTTTAAATGTGTGTAACCACACATTTGAGTTGATTCAGCAAAATAAATGTCATATAGGCTTGGTCAAAGGTCAGGGGTTTAAAATAATAAATTTTAATAATTTTAAATTTTTAGTTAACAAAGTCATAAGTAGAAGAATCATGAGAGAGATTAAATCAAATACAAACATCTTTCAGATCATTCTAATCATTCTGTCTTTTTCAAAAAAGAAAAGGAGAAAAAAAAGGGATGCTTTGAAGTTTATTGGTATAATACATCTAGTGTATCACGAATTTTAAATATACAACGAGAGCCATCAATTAAGGGTGGCAAAATTAAGCCAACCCATCCAATCTGACCCAACTCGTTGATGTATTAATCTGCATAATTATTACCTCAACTTAACTCATTTCAACTCAACTCATTTAAAATTGAATTTATTTGCAACTCGAATTAATTCGAGATTATTAGCTCAACTCAACTCATTTTAACCCAACCCATTTAAAATTGGGTTGATTTGCAACCCGAATTAATTCGAGAGAGATCTTGTTAAAATATTTTTCAAAAAAACTTTTTTCTCAATTTGATAGGTTTTATATAGTTATAATAAAGAAAAATATAATTTAATTAAGTACTAAAATATTGAAAAAATAAAATAAGTAAAACTTAGTAAAAATTAGGCCGAGTTGGGTCTTGACTTGCTCTATAACCCGTTACTCAACCCGTTTTGACCAACTCATTTAAACCCAAGCAAAGTTGATTTGGGTTGAATCTTGACCCGTTTGGGACCTTGACCCCTTATAATCCATTCAAATTTGATCCAACTCACCCAATTGTCAGCTCTGCCATCATATGGGATACGTCCATTGGACCGGCCTGACCTAACCTGCGATTTAGCAGGATTGGATTAAGATTTTTAGAGCCTATTTAAAAGAATAAGCTTTTCAGCTTGACCTAAATAAGCCTACTCAGTTATGGGGCTTTTGCAATATGTGTTGTTGGGTCAGCTCGACCCGTGGGCCAAACTAAAAAATAATTATAATAAAAATAAAATAGATTAATAAAAATAATAAGAGTCCAAACTCAAAGTACATTTAAAAATTTTAAATATTAAAATTTAACTACAAATTATTTTTTATAATACGTAGTAATAACACTAATATCATATAATATTATCATATTGCTATTTATTTTAATATTTTTAAATTATAATTTAATTTAATATATATATATATATATATATATATTTGTAAAAATGTGGGTTGACTCGACAAGACTCGCAACCCACGTACTGATGAATTAGACCAGCTATTTCTTAACCCACAAAAAAATAGACCAACTCGATCTAACCCATCAAATTCCAAAGCCTATATGAGTTTTATTGGAATTTGGCAAATCAACAATGGCCACCAACCATGGTAATATTCAAGCACACCATTGGAGACCAGGAAATATTTCAGCACACCATTGGAGAAAACATGGCACACCATTGATGACCACCACCTTCTCACCTATCCCTTGTTTTGTTGTATAAATAGAGGGCTTGAGGTGAGAACTAAACACATCAAGAACATCTGAGTTTTGTAAGAGAGAGTGTAAGCTTGAGTGTTTTGTAAATCTTTCTCCCAAATAAAATTCGTTGCTTCCTCCTGTGGATGTAGGCAAATTGCCGAACAATGTAAATCTTGTATTTTTATGTCATTTATTATTTTGTTTATCTTCGTGAATCATCTTAGGTATAACAATTGGTATCAGAGCTAGGACAGAGGCATTTGTTGAATTTATAAGTGACAGGTCGAATTTTGGGTTTTTTAGAGTTTTGCTTAAAATCCAATTTTGAATGCACCATTGGATTCGTCTCGTCGAACGGAGTCTAACACACTAAACGATGACTTAATCAGAGTTCAAACGAGCCCATAAATCTCGGTCACAGTTAGGTCAACTCTGTCGGGTTTACTGTTCATCGTATAAAGTTTGCCGGAGAAAACGATCGAATTCACTGTTCATTGCCGGAATTTCATTGAAAAAAATAATCGGATTTACTGGTCATTCCTGCAGTTGACCAAATTTGAATCCGTTTGACCGATCCAATTCAGCTCATTTTTCATTCGATTTTCGCAAAATTAGAGTGGTTTCCACTATTTTCGACCATTCCGGATGCAACTGTGCCCTTTGTTTTTGCTAATTCAGCTTGTAAGTTATATTTATATCTTACTTGGAATTAGTTTAGCATCGTTTTCTAGCACTTTCACGTGTCATGTTTTTTGATTATAATGGCGGAAGAAATCTCAAAAGAGACTGCAACCACAAGTACTTCTTGGCAAAAAAGCTCAATGTCTAATGCAAAATTTGATGTTGAAAAATTTGACGGCACAAATAACTTTGGCATGTGGCAATGCGAAGTTATGGATATCCTTATCCAACAAGATCTTGATATTACTTTGGAGGAGGCAAAATCCGATGATATGGATGACAAGGATTGAGTTAAACTAAATCATCAAGCTTGCGGAACCATTAGGCTATGTCTTGCAAAGGATCAGAAATACTTTGTGATGAAGGAAACTTTGGCTAAGGAACTGTGAAAAAAGTTGAAAAGTAAGTATATGACGAAGAGTATAGAGAACAGACTCTATCTGAAGAAGAAACTCTTTTGTTTCCACTTCAAGCACGGTATATCTATGCATACTCATCTAGATAATTTTAATAAAATTCTAGCAGATTTAACGAATTTAGATGTTGAAATTGTTGATGAAGATAAAGCATTATTATTATTAAATTCATTGCCTGATTCATATGATCACTTGACTACTACCTTACTGTATGGTAAAGATGAGATAAATTTTAATGATGTCTCAAATGCTTTAATGAATAATAAGGTATGGAATAAGGATCTACAAGTCCACAAAGATCCTTCATCATCAGAAGCTCTGATAGTACGAGGGAAAACCTTTAACAGAAAAGGTGGAAGATCTTACTCAAAGTCAAGGGGGAAATCATTCGGAAGGCAAACTTTGACAAAGGACGAATGTGCATATTGTCATCAGAAGGGCCATTGGAGGAAAGACTGTCCAAACAAGGATAAAAAAAAGAGCCAAGCGTCAGTGTTGCTCGAGACGAGGATGAAGATCAACCATTCGTTTTAAGCGCATCACCAACAATATCTCATTCTGATGAATGGATTCTTGATTCTGGATGAATTTATCATATGTGTCCCAACAGGGACTCATTTTCAAACTTGCAGGAGTTTGATGGAGTTTTTGTTTAGTGGGCAACAACAACGCCTGTAAAACAAAAGGAATTGGCTCAATCAAATTGAAGTTGCATAATGGAACAATCAGACTACTAACAAAAGTACAATATGTCCCGGACTTGAAAAAGAATCTTCTCTCATTGGGATCTTTTGATGGTAAAGGTTATTCGATGAAGATCGAAAATGGTATTCTTAAGATAATTAATGGTGCTCTTGTTTCCTTGAGAGGTACCCAAAAGGGGAATTTATATTTTCTAGATGGAAGCACCATTACTAGGAGTGCAGCAATCTCCAAAAGCTCCAACCAGTTAGACAAATCCCGATTATGGCACATGCAATTAGGGCATGTCGGTGAAAAATCTCTGCAAGGTTTAATCAACCAGGGTCTGCTAAAAGGAGCTCAGACAGAAAAGATTGATTTTTGCGAACATTGTATATTAGGGAAACAAACTCCAGTGAAGTTCGAAAATGCTATTCATAACACACGAGGAATTCTTGATTATGTCCACTTTGGCATTTGGGGACCATCTAAAATTGCAACTTTGGCAGGTAAACGCTATTTTGTTACTTTCATCAATGATTACAGTAGAAGAGTTTGGGTTTACAGTATGCGTAGAAAAGATGAAGTCCTAGAGATTTTACTTAATTGGAAAAAAATGGTGGAAAATCAAACTGGTACGAAAATCAAGAAATTCCGATCAAATAATGGTGGAGAGTACACACTTCCAATTCATTTCTCAAAATCTGTTAGGAAGAAGGGATAGTCAGACACTTCATTGTTACAGAAAATCCTCAATAAAATGGAGTAGCAGAACATATAAACTGAACACTCATAGATAAAGTTTGATGCATGCTCTCTCAAGCTGGTTTGGGAAAGGCATTTTGGGGAGAAGCTATGAATTATGCTTCTCAGATTATCAACCGACTACTTACTGCTGCAAATGGTGGTAAAGCACCGCTAGAGGTATGGTTTGATAAACCTGTTACTGACTATGATCGGTTATGTATATTTGGTTGTCCTGCATATTATTATGTAACAGAGTCAAAATTAGATCCTAGATCTTAAAAAACCGTATTTTTGGGCCTCAGTACTGGCATAAAGGCATATAGACTCTGGTGTCATAAGTCAAAGAAGGTTGTTCCGAGTTGAGATGTTATATTTGATGAATCTCCAATGCTGAAATAAACATCTCCAGAAAAGTCATCTGAGGAATCTAGTTCATAACAGCAGGTGGAGCTAGAGATCACACCAAAGCCTGTTCCTTCAGTCATTCATCCTGAAGATGTTACTGATGACCAAGAAGAAATATTAGTTGAGGTGGAGCCCTCATTACCAGTTCCGGAGGATAATCAGCTTAAAGAATCAATTGCTACTAGTAGACCACGTAGAGAGATTTGTAAACCAACCTGATACATATATATGGTAGCATATGCTCTTCCAGCAGTCGATGATGATGTTCCATACACCTACAAAGAAGTCGTGCACAGTGTAGACAAAAGATAATTGGACTACAACAATAGAAGATGAAGTAAAGTCTCTTCACCAAAATCAGACTTGAAAGTTGGTCGAACTTCCAAAAGGAAAGAAAGCTATAGGCTGCAAGTGGGTCTATGCCAAGATAGAAGGTGCTCCTGGCAAAGACAACATTCGATTTAAATCCGGACTTGTAGCAAAAGACTATGCTCAAAAAGAAGGAATAGATTACAATAAGGTACTTTCACCTGTTGTTAAACATTCATCTATTCATATATTATTGGCTTTGGTTGCACAATTTGATCTTGAGTTAGCTCAACTTAACGTTAAGACTATATTTCTCCTTGGCACTTTGAACGAAGAGATCTACATGATTTAACCTGAAGGGTTCAAAGTTCGAGAAAAGGAGAACTTGGTTTATAAATTGATCAAATCCTTGTATGGTCTGAAGCAGTCACCACGGCAGTAGTACATGAGATTTGACAGCTTCATAAAGAAACATAAGTACACTCGTAGCCAATATGATCATTGTGTGTACTACCATAAACTACATGATGGTACGTTTGTCTATTTGCTCTTATATGTCGATGATATGTTAATTACATCTAAGAGCAAGGTGGAGATAGACAAATTAAAGGCTCAATTAAGCTCAGAATTTGAAATGAAGGATCTTGGAGAAGCCAAGAAAATTCTTGGAATGGAGATTACCCGGGATAGAGTGAAAGGCACAGTTTGTTTAACACAAACTCAGTATTTGAAGAGAGTTCTTCAAACATTCGACATTGATGGAAACATCAAACCTGTAAATACACCATTGGCATCGCATTTTAAATTAAGTGCTTTATTATCTCCAAGTACAGATGACGAGAAGAAGCAAATGGAGAATGTTCCATATGCAAATGCAGTTGGTGCCTTAATGTATGCAGTGGTGTGTACCTGACCTGTCATTCACATGTTGTAAGTATGATAAGTCGTTATATACATAATCCAGGGAAAGGCCACTGGCAAGCAGTGAAATGGATTCTACATTACATTCATGGTACCGTGGATATTAGTTTGAAATTTGAGAAAGACAAAACAATCAGTGAACATATCGTTGGATATGTCGATTCAGACTATGCTGGAGATCTTGATAAGCAGCAATCTACTACTGGTTATGTGTTCACTATGGCAGGAGGACCAGTAAGTTAGAGATCAACATTACAGTCAACCGTAGCTTTGTCAACTACAGAGGCAAAATACATGATTGTAACTGAAGCTTTCAAAGAAGCAATTTGGCTTCACGTACTGATTAGAGACTTGGGAGTTGTTCAAGAGAACGTGAGAGTTTTTTGTGACATCCAAAGTGCCATCTGTTTAGCAAAGAACTAAGTTCATCATGGTCGTACCAAGCATACTAATGTTAGATTCCACTTTGTTCGAGAAATAATGGACGAAGGTAGCATTCTACTACAAAAGATCGGAACCGCAGATAATCCTGCAGACATGCTCACAAAAGTGGTTACAAGGATCAAGTTACAACATTGTTTGGACTTGATCAAAATCTCTTGAGCCCATAGTGCCTAAGGGCGTATTGGAAGCAACATTGATTAACTCGCTAAGGTGGAGATTATTGGAATTTGGCAAGTCCACAATGGCCATCAACCATGGTAATATTCAAGCACACCATTGAAGACCGAAAAATATTTCAGCACACCATTGGAAAAAACATGGCACACTATTGATGACCACGACCTTTTCACCTACCCATTGTTTTGTTGTATAAATAGAGGGCTTGAGGTTAGAACTAAACACATCAAGAACATCTGAGTTTTGTAAGAGAGAGTGTGAGCTTGAGTGTTTTGTAAATCTTTCTCCCGAATAAAATCCGTTGCTTCCTCCCGTGGACATAGGCAAATTGCCGAACCACGTAAATCTTGTGTTTTTATGTCATTTGTTATTTCGTTTATCTCCGTAAATCATCTTGGGCACAACAAGTTTAGCCCAGATAGCTCTATATACAACTTTTGTGGAAGATGAATATTCAAGCTCAAAAGATTGTGAAATAAATAAATTTCTCAATATACATAAATCTTTTGAAGGTTAAACAAAAAAGGAAAATCTAAACATGGCATAAAAACAAAAATACTGCATATAGAAATTTAATTAAATTAAAGACAATTCAGAATTTACATAATCTATTGAATGGAAAATATTCTTATCATATATTATTCACATAATTATCTTGAGATATAGTTTCATTTATACCCTTGTTAAATTACAACAAATAAAGGAATCAAAAGGGGAAAATGAGCAATAATAACACAATGACAACATGTTCTTCTTCTTCTTTTTCCTTTTGCTCAACACTAGTCTTATGTCTAATTGTTGCTTTCTTCATGACACCAAGTACAAGTAATCCGTTGGGGAAAGTGTGCATCAAATCTAAGAATCCAATCTTTTGCTTGCAAGTCTTTGGTCAAAATACTTATAACAGTCCTTATGAGTTGACACAATACGCCCTCAACTTAACATTGACTAACGCCACCGAGACAACAAAAAAAATTCACACCTTTATGGATGACAGAAGACAAAAACTTAAAAGATATATATAATCACTGCTTGAATTTTTACCAATTTGCTATTGTTACTTTAAGAAGCGCGAAGGAGAACTATCTGAAGGGAAGTCAATATGTTTATGTGATCAATGCAGGAATTGCAGCCCAAGTAAATGCTTTTGGATGCGAGAATGAATTTCAAAGTAAATGGGGTTATAGTTATGACTCCACTCTTACAAAGGACAATAAGAATTTGAGTATTTTTGGTAGTATTATTGTGTCTGCTGCAGATCTTTTATTTAATTCAATATTAGTAAAAATAATAATGCATATTTAAAAAATCATGTATTAAAGAAAGATTATCAATAGTGAAAGAATGATATGTTTCATTAGCTTTTCAGGAGTTCTAATAATCAATTATTAGTTTTGTTCTTTCACCTTTTTGTTTATCCATTGCAACTTTTTTTTCAAAATTATCAGAATGTATGTGTAATAAAAGTTACAGGTTCAATCAATTGATTCAATCGTTTTATCTCAAATTATGTATATGATTTCAAAAATCTAATAAATATACATAAACGCTGGATTTTAAATAATATCCCTAACTAATAAACTAAATTTCAATTCTTGAATTTTACTGCTCATCTTATAGTCTCCTCACCTATTATTCCCTCCCCAATTTTAAAAACTCTTGATCAGTCATTTTATGAGATTACAGTTGATTTTTGATCACTTGACATGTATGAGCGTGGTCTCAATCATTAATGTAACGTCTCGCAATTTTTAAGCAAAGATTCGAACCATCTTTTGTATATGTATAGATCCTTTTAAAAGGGAAATTTTCATAAATAACAAAAATAAGAAACATAAGAGACACCTTTAACTAGAGTTTACCTATTTACATTACATAACTATAGTTTATATAGCTATGAGAATTTTTCGTTTGTATATTTTTTTTATTTTTTAATTAATTATATAAACTGATGTTTTACTTTGAAGAATTAATTGTGCGGCAATTAGGATTTAAAAATGGAAAACTATTCCTTAATTAATGGCCATTAACTCTAATTATAAATTCTTCTTTTTGACGAAACACAAATAACAAAATCATTATAATAAAATAAGAAATATTTTTATTTTAAAATTATAATAAAATAAGAAATATTTTTATTTTTAAGTTTTTCTCAAATTGAAGTAAGATAAATATTTGTTATTAGGAAAATACTATTAGGAAAAAAATATGTTCAAAAAGAAAATAAATAACTAATTTATTTTTTTAAAAAAATGGTATTTTTTACCCATTAAATAACAATAACTATATTATTGGACTAAAATATTGATGATGAGGATATTTTTAGATTAAACTATAAATGGAGTATATTTTTATTCATTTTACATAGTTTAAGAGTTTTTTTTTATAATAGGCATTTGAAAAGGAAATGAAGGTAGGGGTGTGCATCGGTCGATTCAGTTCGATTATGTATTATCAGCTCAGTTTATTGGTTTTTTATTTTTAAATATGCTAAATCAATAAGATACTTTTTATCGGTTTTTGGTTTATCGATTTTTGGTCCTTAACGGTTTGGTTTCGATTTTACCCAATAAGAAAATACTCATAAAACAAATATATGACTTCTGCAATAATTTGACTAAATATGATGAGATATAATAAAACAAACAAATAAATTGAGTGCCAAAACTTAATAATATGCAATATTCACCTCATATTCTAATTTACTTTCCAACAAAAGGGTTATATATATTACAAACCAAGCAAATACATGACTTACAAGTATTCATTTAGTATCGAGTGATGTTAAATTATTAATATTTAATATTTATGAAGGGATTAATTAGTAAATTATTATAGTCTTAATGAGTTATCGATTTACCCAATAATCCAATATTGAAAATCGAAACCAAACTGATAGTCTGATAATTTTTTTGTAAAACCATTAAAAACTCGTTAACTCAATAACCTTATTACAATAAACCAATAATATTCTTTTTGTTCGATTTATCAATTTATTCGATTTATCAATTTGTTCGATATTTGCACACTTCAAAATGAAGGTATGCAAGGGTTTTTTTGGGTCGGACGAAGATCGACCCTAACTGCAAATATGGAAGGAAGCTTAACTACGAGAACCATTGAAATAAAATAAATTTTCAAATTATTATTTTTAATTTATTTTATTATTCATAACATCAACCACTTGCTTTAATTTATTCATCACTTAATTTTTCAACTTCTCTCACTAATAGTAATATAGTTTTTTATAAGTATTAAATTATTTTATAATAAAAAATATTTATTTGACCATCAATACTAAACATGGTATAGAAATAAAACATAATTTCAAAAAGTACAATGAACTAACTTTTTTTTAGCAATAAAAGGTGAAATATTATTATATCATCCAAAAATAACTATTACATCAGTTTTTGGGTTCTTGCACTAGTAAACCTATATGATGGTTCTAGTTCACACCTCTCTTAGCTTCACTTAGTTACATGTTCTTTGAATTAGTGCTATACATCTTTGTCTTTTTCTTAGTGTCAGTTGCTATTTGTACTCTTTCCTGCAGCTCTTTCTTCACTTGTTGAATACCATTGTTTCTTCTTGTCTTATCTTCCTGAAGATCTTTGTGTTCCTGGTCATCCTTGTATAATATATCACAGCCTCATATGCAGCAACTATTATAGCTTTTCTATCTCTCGCCCATTTTTTCTTCTTTAACCTTATCGATACATTCTTTGTTCCATTGTTTTGTAATTTTATGCCCAATCAATTCTGTATTTTCCCCAGACTCTTGTGAACCAGGAGCATTGTATGAATAGGTGGTTAACATTTTTACATTGATCCGGAATTACAAAGAATGCATTTTGTGTCTTCAAGATCCATTCCCCATCAGTCTTTCCTTTATCAAAATTCTATCATGTACAATCAACTAGTTAATGAAATAGTGCTTTTGTACTGCATATTTATTCCACAATAGCTCAGCATATTCCCACTTCTTTATTATTCCAATTAGTCTCTCATAGACCAAGGTAACTGAATATTTCCCATTTCCGATGAGACAGTACTTTCTTCCAATGTACCAATCCTTCATTTTCAGCTTTATCTTGTGTAAAGTCTTCAAATACCAGCTACTATCTACTGGTATGCTTGTCCAAAAATCTTTCCCTTGTGTCATACATAGTTCACTAATTCATTTGACCCAGAGGACCTCTTCTTCTCCATAATCATCCAAATATGTTTCCCTACTAATGCAATATTTCAGAATTTACAACTTTTGATATTTAAGCCCCCTTTCTTCTTTGTTTTGCAGATTTTATCTCAAGATACTAATATTTTTCTCTACATTTCCTTTCTAATTCCTTAATCACACTTTGAGGAAGTATAAAAACACTCCTCAGAAATTATGTATTGAGAACAAAATTGAAATGATCACTTGTACTCTTCCTGCATAGGATAACTGTCTATTTCAGACTGATCTGATCTTCTCCATTATTTTTTAACAGAGTTGGTTGCACTCTATTTTGACCACTTTCTTGGAGATAATGGGAGCCCAAGGCATCTAATTGAGAACTTTCCTTTAGAATAGTCCATTATTTCCAGTAATATTGCCTTTACATCATCTGAACCCCCTGCTATAAAGATGAAGCATTTCTCTATGTTTGCAATTAATTCTGTTATCCCTGAGAAATGATCTAAAACTTCTGTAATTTTTTGTACTGCTTCTCTTGTCGTTTGCCAAAATATCATAAGTCATTATCAAAAATAAGGTGATTTAATCTAAGTCCCCTACACATAGGATGAAACCTAAAGAGTGGTAATTGCCCAATTTTAATTAGTACTCTTGCCAGATATTCCATAACCAAAACAAACAAGAGTGGAGACATAGGATCTCCCTGTCTTAACTTCCTCTTCCATGCAAAAAAATTCATAGTTTTGGCCATTTACTATGACTAAAAATTTTGTGAATGTAATGCATCTTATTATCATTAAACAACATCTCTCTAGAAATCCACAGCCCTTTAACATTTCCTCTACAAATTCTCAGTTCACCATAACATAGACTTTCCTCAGATCTATTTTCATCAGGCATCTTGGAGTTGTTAACCTCTTGTAAAGTCTCATTATGTCATGACGTATTAAGACATTATGCATCATTGATCTATCCTCCACAAAAGTTGCTTATGTTTGATTTATCAGAACTGGCACCACTCTCTTCAGACTATTGCACAGGATCTTCGATATTACTTTGTAGATAACATTACATCAAGATATAGGTTTGTACTGACTTGCACACATATGATTATGAGTTTTTGGAATACCAACAATGATAGTTGCATTTATCTCACCCAATAATTTCTCATTTTTCATAAATTCTTTAGCAGCACTACTTATATCTTCAGTTACTATATCCCAAGCATCCCTATAAAAATCACTACTATAACCATCTAGACCTGCACCCTTAGTAATTTTTATATTGAACATTGCATCCTTCACTTCTTTATTAGTAACAGATTCTAGGAAGGTCATTTATTGCTGCACATTTAATGTGTATCCCCTTTTTAAGAAATAGTCTTCTGTCTTTTGTCTACCTTGCTCCCCTTTTTTTCCAAGTAGTTTAGAAAATACCTTGGCTTTTGAGGTTAGGTTCAGCTTTGGAGCATCTGTCACTGGCTTTCCTCATTTAAAGACTCTTCGACTCAATCGTGTTGTGTCCATCGAGAAACATCCAAAACTACTTTGCCAAAACTCTCAGTTGGTTGAATTTGGGATGAGATCTTACTCCGCTGACATACTGACTGATGTTTCTGAAGTTTTTGTAATGTTTCTCAAGCTTTTTCAGGCTTGAGAGGCTGTGCAAGCCTATTATTTATTCTGTCCACTCCAAATTCACCTCTTTGAATTTAAGCTATGCTACCATTCAAATACCTGGTCTTGATAAGCTCATCCACGACTGTCACAATGTGCAGCAGTTGTGGATATGTTCTAGATTATGTTTTACTTCTGTATAGTTTTGTATATTTTAAAGATTCAAGCCTCGATACATTAACTGCGTTTGTGATAAAATAGAAATGTTGGTCATTGTTATCATCTTAATAACTTTTGAGCTTGTTGTCTAGTTGTGAAAGCAGAAGTCTCCCAGAGATGAACTATAATCCTAACTTACTCATTGTTATGCCAATTTCGACAACTGCCATGGATAAATAAACAACATAGATAAGATTCGGTGTATTAAGGTAGCTAAACAACTAATGTCTCTGAATAATTTGCTAGTCAGCCATATGAAGGATACCTTAATGTTGCATAATTGTTGTCATCTGGACTAAAGATTTTTCAGCTATGCGACTTTTGCTTACTATATTTTTACAATTGGCATGTTTAGCTCTCTGGTTGTCCAGCTTACTCTGTAAGTTGTTTTGCATATTGAAGATAACAGTCTTGAGGAAATCTCGGAAGGATCTTCAAGAGCTTAGGGTAGTCCATTTGCTCCAGGACCAAATATAACCTTAACAGAGCAAGTTTTGTAGCTGTCTCAGGGATAGCTATCTAGGCCTCCATTACGATTGTAAGATTAAGACTGCACCTTTGGCGATGGGGCTCTATTGGCCAATGCTGCAAAGTTGGAAACAATCCGATCCCTTTGGCTGTATAATTGTTCAGAAGTTGCCAGGGCTTAATGTTGAATTTATAGATGACAGTGGTCATCCAAAAATGAGCTTACTCATTAAGTTATTTTGCATAGATTTGATACATTGAAGATAACGGTCTTGAGGTTGGGAGGAGGCGTGTGTTGATAACCATGTCTGAATCTGAGTTGTGGCATGTATGGTTTTATAATAAATTTTGCATCATAAGTGCTTGACCTAATGTGTTTTTGGGTATTTCATTTTCATCGAAAGCTTGGCTTGATTTATTTCGTTCGTTACCCTTTGTGATTTGCTTTATTCGATTCACGGCTATTGCAGAAGACCGCACGTCTAGTGGTAACAGTCGTTACAAGCGTAGAAGAGTCTCTACAAATCAAGCAACAAACAATGGTGATGTTCACATTGACCTAGAAGGGCATGGCTATCCAAAGGTAAATGCCATATACTATAGTTGAAATAATCTTATTTTTAAGTAAATAAAAATATATTTTAGTGGATCCACCATATTAAATTTCAAAAGATAATTCTAACTAATTTTGCTCCCTGTACCAGAGAAGCAATCCTAAAAGTGCAGTACCTGCACCACCAAAAGAGCCTATATTCAACTGTCCAGTGTATATGGGTCCACTAGTTGAGGAATTGTCGACTAAATGTGGTCACATTTTCTGCAAGGCGTGCATAAAAGCATCCATTGCTGCTCAGGGTAAATGTCCTAGGTGTAGGAGGAAATTGGCTATGAAAGACACCATAAGAGTGCATCTTCCCGTCATAAGTTAAGTCGAAGGTTCATTTACTGCTCTCTCGAACTTTGTGCTCTCTCAGTCACATAAGGATGATTTATGCCTTGAGAATGATTTAGTTTTCCCTATAATGATTCTACTTTATTTCAAAATCAGTATTTGGTTATAACATTTCCAAATTCAACTTGGAGTTGGATACCAAATTTGTAAAAGTGCTCTCCAAAACTGTTTTTCGACTTCATCATATATTCCAAATAAATGTTTTCTTCTCGCCTTCGCAAAAAGTAAACCAATAGAACATCTCACTGCTATTATGTAACATGGTTAACCACTTTTTACAGGATATGGCTATCATTTACATGACCTCTGAAGAAAGTGTGTGGCTGAGAGAGTGGGGAAGTATGACTGGAATCACTAATGGTGCTATTCAAGTATGTGCCTTCAAAAGATGGGGTAATTAGTAAATGGATTGACAAATTTTATTCACATTATTAGTGTAATATACCTTGAAGAAAGTTTATGAATCATTCAACAAGCTCCCTGACTTGGGCTCCCTTGTTCTTTGATTATCGAGAGATTCTCGAGCGACAGTGATACGTGGTTTGATCTTGGTGGGAAAGTGGGCCTGATATCTTCTTTCTTTTCTGATATTTGAAAATCTTTTGGAATTTGGCGGTAAAATGAACCACTTGCTCAACCTCTCTTAATTACCATGCTTTTATTTTTGTAATTCATACATCACAAGTTACACTTCTAGGGGCTAATGCATTTTAGTTCTCACCAATGAAGAATATCTAAGAAATAGTCTCTCTATCTCTATGAGATAGTGATAAAATTTGTGTACGTTCTACCCTTCTAAGACCTATTTATGGAATTTCCAATGAAGAATATAGGGAAAAGGAATGGTTTTGGAGAAGGCCAAGCTCCCCAACCCCTTTCTTACTTTTAGACCTTAACAATGAAGAATATAGGGAAAGACAATTATTTTTGATAGAGGCTAAGGTCCCCTTTATTAGATCTTATCAATGAAGAATATAGGGAAAGAGAATGCTTTTTTTTTTTTTAGAAAAAATCCAAGGGCCCTTTCTTTCAGATATTACTTCGAGGACTGATCCAACACCATCATCACCTTCGAGTATATCGACCTTATGAATGATATTCGGAAGCTCTTTAACTGCAATATTTGCTAGTTGAATAGTGCCATAGATTTTTCAAGCTTCATTTGCTGGAACAAGAACTTCAATCTTTTTAGAAATTGTTCCAAACATGTTGTTTGATGAGTGAAAAATAGTTTTGAGGATGTTTTCCTTTCATATACATTATTAATATATAATATATACACGAGCATTTTTGTAGGGATACGCATAAATAATGAAATCAAATTAATTTAGTTCTTCGGTTTGGTGTCGGTATTATTTTTCAAAAGTTAAGTTTTTCGGTTCGATGTAGGGGTCTCGAAACTTCGGTGCACCGAAGAACCGAACTTTTATTTTTTAAAAAATTATACATATGTTAGA
>JAOTQJ010000096.1:820895-845228 GCA_025642045.1 Solanum sejunctum
GAGATTCGAGCACTTTTGAAAATTAGCGCTAATTTGACTAAACCATGTCTTGCTTCATTTCCATTATACTAGTATTGTAAGGTATGGGTGTTACAATTAGTTAGGAGTGAAGGTGTCATACTCATCAATTTTTGGAGAAAGTCCATGTATCAAGCTGAATTTGCATCAGATTGAGGTCACTAAAAGTAATAATCTGTGGGACAAATTAAGATTCATGGTATCTCGAAATATGAATAGTTGTGTGGGTTTACAATCACAAGAGCAGGAGTCAGTTCGTTGAGTTGAAGAAATTTTTATAGGTCAAGAATACATGACGGTAGTGAGAAGTACAATGTTGAGATGTAGTCTATCCTAGTTCAACAATCCTCTGTGACCTTGACTCATCATGTGCTCATTTCATAAGGATGACTACCCTCTCTGGTGCATCATTGATGTTTTCTCGGATGAAGAAGCGAATGAAGTTGTTTTCAGAATATTCCCTATTTTTCCTTTTCGTTTATCTCTATTTTTATATTGTGTCTAGTTAAGATCTATTTTTGTGAGCCTTTTATTTTTTTAATTTTAGGTTGAGTTTCTTTTTGGATCTCACCAAACTTTTGTCCAATGCCATTTGGACTAAAATTTTTTTTATCAAAATAAATTTACTTGTGTTAAAAAAAGTATTTAAAATTTTTATGTTATTAAAATAATAAAGTACAATATTATAGTACAATGTAATACCATATATTATAAAATAAAGGAAAAACTAAGTTTATACTTATTTAAATAAAACTATTACATTCATATACACCTTTACATTTTGTACTTCCATATTATTAAAATTTTGTCCCTCTAATATTAAAATTCGCGCGTTGACGTCATGTTGACGTCCGCATCTACTTGAATGATATATTAATATGGTATACATATACCAATATGGTATCACAGATGATTAAACTCAATTCTATATGATACTAATATGGTATAAATATATCAATAGAGTATATAACGAATATATTTTCTATTAATTTAGATGTTAATACTTTTTTTAAAATCCTATATACCAATTGGGTATCGATATACCGTCTGGATATCACAAAGGATTAAGTTCATTCTATATGATATCGTTATGGTATATATTAGGAGTGTTAAATGGGCAGGTTGAACTGAATTGAGGAGGTTAAAATGGATTGTATTAAATATTGGGTTGGGTCTTGACCCGTTCAAATGTACTTTGAATTCAAATGGGTTGAACTCAAATGAGCTAAAATTCGAGTTGGGTCATGACCTGCCCAATTTAAGATTAACATTGAACATACAAAACAAATGATACATTAGACTGAAGTGAGAATCTTATTAGACTCAACTCAAAATTATTTTAGAATGGGTGAAGTTGTATTGAGCTGAAAATTAATTTTATTTTAAATTATACTGAATCCAACTCGCAAAATTATGAATGGGTTGCTTATGTTTGGTCTTATTTTATTACCTCTACTATATATGTATCTTAAAAGTATATTTTATAGTATTCATGTTGATGTCAATAAGTGAAATAAAAAGAACTAAGTGAATAAAAAAATAAATAATTTGAGTAATCTATCTAATAAGAAAAAATAATTTAGATTGGGTGTATTTGAGGTAAACAATTTCAGTTGGTATACTTTTCCTAAAACAAAACCATGACAGTGTTCAATACCCCAACCGTTGAAGCGCAATTGTTCTAGTGTGTTCTTAGAGCAACAACACGCCCTTGTACCTTCTTCTCTGCCAAACTCAAAGAAAACAATGGCCAGAAAGTTCTTCGTCGGCGGCAACTGGAAATGCGTATGTCGTTTGCTTCCTTTTTCTTCTAATAATCAACTGCCAGTCGTGCTTATTGACTATATTGAGATTTAAATTCCAATCTTTTATAGTCTTCATTCGTTCTAGTTTCATAAATCATTCGGACACACTGGAATTTAGACCGGTATCAGCACTGGTTAAACCCTAATGACTAAATTATATTTGATTTAACACAACGTGTTTTCAATTGCTTGTTTGATGGGTGTGTAAACCTAGACCTGAATTTTGTCATAAGGGTGGAAAAAAATTGGCTTCTGTGTGTTCATTTGCTTCTAATGGTAAAGGTGTTGTTTTAAGTTATCGTCAGTTGGACACTGGAAAGTAGTGTTCTTAATTTTAGGATGAAATTGTGGCAGAGTTATTGTAAAATGGTAGGAGAATTCCAGAAGTTGGAGCTACTGAGAAGATTTCAGGTGTATCTATTCTGGATAATGTGTTTGGTTGAATGCCGATAAACCGTTAGTGAAATGTTTTTATAGATTTCATATCCAATTTATAGGTAACTTTACAAGTTTGAGATGAATAAATTTTGTTTAGTATAGTAAGTTTCTCTAGAATTAGTGGATTTCGATCCTTGAAGATGGTTTTCCAAAACTCCCTTCATCTGGTCAATCAAGTAAATGATATGGATCTTTGGGCTGCAAACTAGGATGTCAAGTAGCCCTGCTTCCAACAAAATATATAGGAATGTCTTTGGGAGCTAAGAATAAGACCCAAGAAATTTGGAATGAGTCAACAAATCTCCTTAGGGGGCAGATTGACACTCATTAGTTCAGTCATGGATGCCGTTCCAACTTACATGATGGTTCTATTTCCAATCCCCAAATGCATAGAGAAGAAGATGGATTGACTGGGGAGAGATTTCTTTTGTCAAGGCAACAAGGAAAGAAAGGGTTACAATCTGGTGAAGTGGGACTCTCTGACTCTCAACTAGAAACAAGGAGGTTTGGGTATGAAAAGCCTTAGCCAACAACAAGAGTCTACTCCCAAAATGGCTATGAAGATTTGGTTTTATGGAAGAGGTTCATAACACAAAAAGGTGGACTTTTGAACTACTGGGTCACCAATGAAGTCCAATGCACCTTTGGCTGTAGCGTGTAAGACCATCAGAAGACTATGGCCTATTCACAACATCAACACTTCTATCAAAGTCGGGAATGGGGAAAAGACAACATTTTGGAAGGATCTATGGATAAGGGCAACTTATCCTAAAAGATCTATCTCCAAACCTATACATCTTAAGCCTCCAAACATATGCTTTAGTTTGACAAATGTGCAGAGCTGGTCAAGGTTGGAAGCTTGATTTTTAGGAGGGTATTAAGTGATTGGGAGATTGATGGTGTCTCTAACTTGCCACAAGTTCTGCACTCCTTCGCTGGCACCACACAATGCAAGGATAAACCTTCATGGGAGTTGTGCAACAAGGATATTTTCACCGTCAAATCATCATACGGGAACCTGAATAATCAGCCATCGCTGACAACTCTGTGGCCCCGGAAACTTATATGGCAGATCATATACAGATTGGAGACTCAAGATAATTGAGGAGTGAAATATATCGAAGGATAAACTTAGCCTTCAACCACAAAGAGGGTCCTTTAGGCAGCCGATTGCTCGTATTTCATTTATGAATTTCATAGTAATAGAAATACATGTCCAAGATCTGAGAAGTCATGAGTTAACCCTACAAATGAAATAGGGAGTGAAAGCAACTATGTACTTTTCAATCGGTACAGTGTCTTTCGCTTTACATCGCTTAGTTTCATAGACGGAATCACTGAAATCTTGTTTCATCTTCTTGTTTCACATGGATGGTTATTAGAAGAGCATGTATAACTCAAGAAGCATTACAAAGAAAAGGTTTTGCAGATTTTCTCAAGTTATATGCTGTGTAATCTAGATGCAGAGACTAATGAGCATCTATTCTTACATTGCAAGGAAACTGCAAATCTGTTGTACATGTTCTTTCGTATCCTTGGAGTGTGTTGGTAATATTTGTTGCAATATGTAATGATAATGCTTGATAAAAGGTAAATCTATGGATAATAGCAAAAAACATCATAAGTAACAAAGCTGAGTTAAACATGATTATGTTTCGAACGTTGTAGTTATCGTTCACTGGAGATGTGTTAGTTAAATCCTCATATATGTCGAACATATTTTTACTTAAGTAGCTTTGATGCATGGACAATCATCAAGAAGGTCAATAATACTAAAATTGTGACAATAAAGTGCTATGACCCTAGTCTACCTAAAAAAGGCAACCAGTATTTTCAATGTTACAGGCAATAAGAGAGTATCAGCATTTGGTCTACTGCTAAAACTGCATAAAACACCTTACGTAAAAAATGTTGTGTGGTGTTGCTCTTAATATTATTTTAGGACTTAATTGAATAAATTTTCAACAACCAATATATCTATAAAAATTATGTATTCACCTCAAAGGAAGAAAAGGAATTGGTGTCTAGAGAATGCACAATGGTTACCTTAGTGTCCAAATTGGTGAAGCAATTGTCTAACTTCAAAAAAAGAAGTGGAAATGAAGAAGTGTAATATGTATATAACACTATTTCAAGTATGCTTTAATTGGTATTAGATTTTGAGTGACTTGATACAACACTTAAAGTTGGTGTTTCTGTTCCATGTCTATTTAATCACATAAAACTGTAGGTGCTAAATTTAATAGATAATTTGATACAGTGTACGTGTGAGTTACTGTGGGTAGAATTTATGAAATTCGAAATGGATATCCTAATTATTATATACCATTATAATCAATGCATGTTCAGTTGAGTATGTACGAGATGATTAGAGTTCTTTGATTCTATACGTGAAGCCCATGGCTTTTTCCTGGAGTACTGGTGTGCTAATTCAAGAATCTATGATCAGTTAATTCAAGCTTTTACTTAGTGATGGGGGATTTGACATCTTCCTTGCATCTTTATTTATGAATCTTGCTCTGTTGTTTAAATTGAAATACATGTGCAGAATGGAACTGTGGAGGAAGTGAAAAAAATTGTGACCACATTGAATGAAGCAGAAGTTCCATCTGAGGATGTTGTTGGTAAGTTACTGACCCTAAGCTGTCAAAAGTTTAGAGAATGAAAAAGAAGAGTTTGGTTATTGAGATATTTTTATTGCGTATGAAGTTGTAATTCTAAATTGAGATTGAAGTTCTCTCCCAACTCATTCCTGCACACATAGAATGTCCAGATCAGATTACCATGTATGGTTCAACTTTGGACCAATATACTGTTTGCCTTTCATTACGTTGGGACATTTGCTTGTATTTCAATTTGTTCTCTCTTACATTAGTTTTGGCTTTTGAAATTTATGTCTTATCGTTTTCAATAAAGTGATTTATACCTATCTGAATTATGAAAAGTGATTTTGTTTTATACCCTTTATTTCTTGTCTTGATTGGAAGTTTACCCTCTAGTCTTTCTGTCTGTTTTGGTTTTTCCAAGTCTTACACTATTACTTTTCTCACAGAGGTTGTGATTAGTCCTCCATTTGTATTTCTTCCCTTGGTCAAAACCTTATTGCGTCGTGATTTCTCCATTGCTGCACAAAACTGTTGGGTAAGGAAAGGAGGTGCGTTTACTGGTGAGATTAGGTATGCTGCCTTTTATGATTTTCTTTTGCTATATCTGCTAAAGTTGCAACTTGAAATTTATGCAAGCATACTGTGAAGATGTCCCTGAAAACAATTGTTGGGTATACTGCTTGATCTAATATTCCTGAGTGCCGGTGGAATGTGATCCTTCTGCTTGTAATATACCCTTTTAGTCATCTAATTTTTGTTCATTTTTCAGGCTTCTTTTTTGTGGGAAAAAGTAACATCTGTTTCTTGTATGCCCTTGGTAAAACATATTCTAGAAACATTTGCTCAAAAATAGGGCACAGAGGCACACACATATCAGAAGATTTTGGTTCTTGTTTCTTTACTAGTATATCTTTCATGATTGATCTACGGAATGCTTTACTGTTGAGCATACTCGCTCTGGTCAACTTTTAAGTAAATTTTATCACTTAGCTGGTATTTCTTATTTTAATTAATATAGCATTTTACTAATTCTATTCTCTGCATCCATAGTGCTGAGATGCTGGTCAATTTGAGCATTCCCTGGGTCATCCTTGGTCACTCTGAGAGAAGGCTCTTATTGAATGAATCCAATGACGTAAGCTATGATATGGAAACATGTGACAATTTCCTTGCATCTTTGTAATTGATGGACATGCACTAGTTTCTTGTGTTCTTGCTGAGAGTGTAGCCTTTTTTCCCCGTTTGCTGCAGTTTGTGGCTGATAAAGTTGCATATGCACTTTTGCAAGGCCTAAAAGTGATTGCCTGTGTTGGGGAAACTCTTGAGCAGCGAGAATCAGGAGCTACAATGGCTGTAGTTGCAGCACAAACAAAAGCAATTGCAGGTATGTCTTTATATAGTCCCTGTGAAATGTGAACTAAAAAGCTTTTACCTATGTAATTTCCAAGAAATTTGCTTGTTTGGAATTGAATGCCATAGCCACCCTGACCAGATCTTGCTCGTACCATTGTATAGTCAGAACGAGACTCATATATAAGTATGACTTGGACTTCAGATACATAATACTTAGTGGATCTATATGTGAACATTTTTGCTATAGCACTAGAAATAAGATAAGTAATGAGTGCTTGATTGGAGCATTGTCGTAATGTTGTATTCAACCTACAAACCACTCACTGCACGCTGCTACTGTGGCAACAACGTATACCCCTGCTTCAATGCAAATTCTGCTGTTAGCATACCAGGTTTCTTCCCAATGCTAGCAACTAGAAATTTCTTACCTACCTCTAAGTTGGATATAGATATAGGCACGGCCAGTCAAATGAAAGCCTTTGAAAGTGTCTGGAAAGATTGATCAGGCAACCATTAATAATGCTTTCTCAAATGCTACCTGTAATTCTCTTGATCAAGTATATTTTGATCAAGAGCATTTGCAGCTCCATACATTGGCATTTGATTGCTAATCAAAATATAAAGAGCTGCAACATCTACACTATCTATATTACTCTGCTTATTCCAGCAAAAAATAATAACCAAACACTTAGCCTTGAGGGAAGACGAAGAAGATGAAATAGTGTTCCATATACACCATGAGATGGGAGAAGGAATCATTCGCCAAAATCTTTTTGATAAGATGGATCCTTATACTTCCCAATATCCCCAGTATGTGAGAGCATTATTTATGGTGTATGGATTTACCTAAGGTTGACCAAACAGGTTGCTTTATAGTATATAGCATTACCCAAGGTAGACCAAACAGGTTCCAGAATATGTTCCAAAATGTTTCTTGCGACTGAACAGTGCAGGAATAGGTGACAGTCGTCTTATATTTCTTTATTGCACATCCAAGTGAAACAATGGAACTTCAGTTTTTTTCAAATGAGTATCCAGGTTCAATTTTCAATATATTTACCGACACTTTGCTGTAGGTTATAACAGTCTTTGACAGAGAACATTCCTTTCCATTCTTAACCCATTCCATTTTTCCTTTCTTCTGTGGGTTGATTGATCACTGCTCCAGCTTGCTTAGCAGTTCCACCATACTGTTTAACTCCCAATCTTGGAAAATTTCTGCTTAAAAAAAGCGGTACCCCATGAGTCACTGACTCTACATTGGGCAATAGTGGCATGAGGTTGCACTACTATGGATAAAAATTCTAGAAACTTCTCCTTCAGAGTGGTGTTTCTCAGCCATTTTTCATATCATAATCTGATTCGGTTGTCATCATTACCTCAAACTAAACCCTGGTACTAAACTCTCCTCCCACAACTTGCTTGCGTTTTCAAGGGAGCTTTACAAAAGGGATAATGTTTCCTTTGTGCACCAATTGGTTCCTTCACTATATTTAGTAACCAAAACCTGTTCCTATTATCGTTATTTTATCTCTGCAACCATTTCCTAGTAGAATTCTACTGCAGAGTACCAATACTTTTACTGCAAGCCCTCCTGTTTTCTTTGGTAGTATGATTCTGTTCCCTTTCACCAAAGTGTGTGTGTGTTGATTATTCTTTCCTTCTCATTGGAAGTTCCTTCCAGTTTAATATAGCCTCTTCAACACTTTCCTGGGAATAGGAAAGAGTGACACAAATTAGGTGGCTATCCTGTCCAATGTGCTATTAATGAGAATCACTTTTCCATTTCTAGACAGATATTGCCCTTTCCAGCTTGCTAGCCTCTCCTCTGAGCTTTTCTATAACCTCATGTCATACATGAATTGATTTTTACCAAGGAAACACAAGTAGATTGCAGGAAACTGCCTTGCCTTGCATCTTAGAACATCAGCATTCTCCTTGTCTTTAAAGGAACAACCAATTGGGTACCTCTATTACAATACAAAAATAGATCCGCTTCTGTTGTTTGTCTACGAAACATATCTTTTGTAATGTATTTAAAGGTAGGACCAATTGACATGGACACTATTGATGCATTAATGAGTTGCCTTACCTGGTCGAAGGCAAAGATGGAATAAAGCAAAATGACTCTTTAAACTGTCTGCGATTCTTTCAATTGTGAAGTAGCAGTTAGTCAATGCAACTTTCGACGCTCATCATGGTCATCCGGAAACAGTCGCACTATGTTTTTAAACATAGGGGTTAGGCTGCGTACATCGGACCCCCCTTACCCCGCAATGGGCGGGAGCCTTTGAGGCATTGGGGTATGTTGTTGGTCTTACCTGGTTGAAGCCATTTTGGTGCCCCATCAAATTGTATGTGGAAGTTCCAGTCATTTCTCTTTGTTATCATGTGTTATTACATAACCTTCTTTTAATTTTTTCTTTTGGGGAAGTTCAAAATACAGGACCTCCATATGATGTTTTGAAACTTGCATGTAATATTTGCTTAGGGCATTAGTTAACGTCCCTTATATGATATTGAAAACAAGCAAATACCCTGATGTTAAGTGGAGTGTGAGAGCTTGATCATATTGCACGAATCACGAGTATATAAAGATACTTTTTTCTTACTATCAATATAACAGAAAACTCATGGTTTATCTTCTCAAAATTTAACTCTGGTAATTGAAGGGTGTATTTCTTGTAGGGGTAATATGTGTAGTTTCCAAGAAAGGAAGATGGCTATTAACATATGTCCTTTCAAGGAGGTGGCGAGTTTAGACAATATAGGGGAAGTTGGAGAGAGGGGGTGGGGGGTTCCTCGCTTTTATCTTTGTATATGATTGGTGATGATGACCATCTTTTTTGCAGAACAAGTCACACACTGGTCCAATATTGTTTTGGCTTATGAGCCAGTATGGGCCATTGGAACAGGAAAGGTTGCTACTCCAGCTCAAGCTCAAGAAGTATGATCTCTTAGCTTCTTAGCTATTCAATTACTGATGATGCATGTTTTTATGTATTTGTGATTGTGGTTGAAGTAAAGATGGCTTGTTTAGTGGAACTTCTCCGTAATTACAGTATAATCAGCAAATATATGTCTTATATTTTCAACTTTAAAAGACAGTACTACTTTAGATTGGACTTTTATTCATCATGTCACGCTCCTTGGACTATATTGGAAGCTGTAAACTTGGTATTTTGCTGGATATCTCATAGTTGTAGTGTGTCAAACCTCTCCCTGCCCTAGTCCTGCCTACATCATTTAGTAGATCAGGGTCGACTAGAGGCCATCTTGAGTTTCATGTCTAGGAGCCTTATTTCTCAATATGTATTTTCAAGAATACTTGGTCGCCTATGTGACAGACACACAACACATCTGATGTTTGCCTAAAAGAAAAGCTGCTTCCCTCTTTTTCCATAGGTCTGTGTTAGAAATTTCTATTGAGTTCTTAACTTAATGGTCTGTTGTATATCAGAACATGTTTAACCCCAAAAATTTTCATCTCTCTGCCAGGTTCATTTTGAATTAAGGAAATGGCTACATGACAATGCTGGTGCAGAAGTTGCTGCTACAACTAGAATCATATATGGAGGTACCTAGAATCATATCTGCTGCTTCAATATAAATGCAGAATGTCAAGTAGGGCCAATTACCTTTGTTTGTTGTTGCTTTACTTTTAGAGGTAAAATTGGATTACTTATAATAACTGTTTGTAATCAGTGGATTTACTCTGTGCACATCTTCGTCAAAGAAATATCTGAGAAAAGATGTCACAACCCAAAATTGGATCACAATTAATTAAGCCCCAAACCAAATACGATACCCAATATCCAAAGGAAAAGCTAAAATAGACCACCTCAATATTTAGACAAATCCCAAAACCTGGTGTCATGAGTACAAAGAGCATCTAGTATAGTAAGAGAATGAAATACAACACTATCTCAACAGAAAATAGAAAAAAAAAATTACAAATTTAAATAGTAATAGTAGTGATCCTAGAAGCTAGGCCTCACCACTGAAACTAGGATAGAAGCTCCGTTGGAGATTATCAACCACTACGTACGGGACTTGGCTATGATCTGTAGGGGCGGAACATAGTAGGGGTGGTACACTAAAATTTACCTAGTAGGTTTAACCGACTGAGTACTAGCTACTATTTAGATTTTGTGGTTATTTTCTGTTAAGACAACGTTGTATTTCACTTGTACTATACTAGATACTCTTTGTACACATGACACCAGGTTTTGAGATTTGTCTAAGTATTGAGGTGGTCTATTTTAGCTTTTCCTTTTGATATAGGGTATCATATTTGGGTTGGGACTTAATTAGTCGTGACAAAAGGTGTGGCATTTGCGCCACAAAGTGTCAAAAAGAAGGTAGTGGTATTTGTGCTCACCCTTTCCACCTAACTGGATTTAGTCGAAGTCAGATTACCATGGGGTAACTATTTGTGTCTGGTTTTGGGACTGTATCACCTTTGGATGTGAACGGTTGCTGTTTACCTCCTGAAATAATCAGAAAGCTATAATTTTCTAGTTCAGGTTCAGTTGAAATAATGGATAAATTTGTGGAACGCAGATCAATTGCAAATAATTTATGTCCAGATGCTTTACTAAAACAATATGCAGGTTCCGTAAATGGAGCTAACTGCAAAGAGTTGGCAGCACAACCTGATGTGGATGGTTTTTTGGTTGGTGGTGCTTCACTGAAGGTTTGTTTCAACATACTTTTGTAGCATTGATTTTGATGTCGACTTGTATGGTACCTGACCTTTAAATCTCTGTTACATCACAGCCTGAATTTATTGATATCATCAAGTCCGCAACTGTGAAAAACAACTGCTAAGTTGGAATAAGTGTTACTAAAAGGAGCCATCTTTTCTCAGATTGCTACGTATGTTTATGGTAAATCAGCTTCAAGAATACATGTTAGGTACAATTTATTTGATGTTTAATCTTTGTTTATTAATCCTACTCTTTTATTTCAGCTTACTGGAGAGGTTTTATGACACTTTTTGTGGGCTATTCTAGTGTTGTATTTTAATTCTATTCTAGTGGTCGGGCCCCTCTCTGGACCTTGTGCATAGCGGAAACTTTAGTACTTCGGGCTTGCCTTTTTTAAGTCTTGAAATAACACTAAAGATGCAATGATCCTGAATCTTTCCCAGAGAAATCATTGTAAATGAAAAAGCTGTACTAGAATATAGAGTGAATGTATGGTCCCAATCATGAGTTATGACCTAACATGTCTTCTTTTTTCTTTTCAACCAAAAAATATGCAAGACTTGAAAGTCCATGGACAGTGGGTCTGCTCCTCTACCTATTCTCTACTTCAACGTTGTTAGTTTAGTCCATTGCATGATTTGACTCACAAAGTGCACTTAACTCACATCATAGTATCACTGAATAAAGAAGTGGAGGCCCCTTGTATGTGACCCAACATATGGTCTAGTGATGTCAATTGCTAGTTGTTTTTTGTAAGCTCAAAAACCAGGTGTCAATTCTGGTTTTGAAAAGATATGCCTAAGGGCCTATTTCGATAATTGAATTTGGAGTATTTGAGTGTAATTATAACGTCTGGTCGTTACGGTTGACCATGTAATTATTTGGTCGGAAGGTAATTGGGTATAATTGACATGGTGTAATTACGTGGTAATTACAAGTTCATTACTTTTTAATTTCTTTCTTTTATTTCTATTGTTTTAATTTTTTTAATTATTATCATTCTAATATTTTTTTAAAAATATATTTTATTTTATAATATTTGTTTTTTGTTTTTATCTCATTCTCAACCGTTACTTCATGTGACTTCATGCAATTTTTTTTCATATTATCTTATTTAGTTATTTAATTGATTTTTTTTTTCATTAGTATTCTAAATTTTAAATTACATTTGAATTCATTGTTAAATAAAGGTATAAACTTACGTTTTTTTTTCTTTTTAAATCATATCTATTTACGTTATGTTGAAATTTGATACAAGAGTATTATGTTAAATTTTTTCATTTTAAATTTAGAACTT
Source organism: Solanum sejunctum (assembly GCA_025642045.1). NCBI lineage: Eukaryota > Viridiplantae > Streptophyta > Magnoliopsida > Solanales > Solanaceae > Solanum > Solanum sejunctum. The sequence goes on from JAOTQJ010000096.1 coordinate 833,122, forward strand.
ATGTTTTATTTTTATTAGTAATATTGATTTTGATATTTTACGTTACAAGCTATTTATTTTTCTAAAATTTACAAGACTGCTATGTAAATCTTAATTAATAATATATGTACACACTTTATTTTATTTACAAATGTAAGTTTTTATTTACAAGAATATATGCTATAATTAATTTTTTCTATTTTCTCATTTTTTTCAATGTAGGCGCATATCTATCGATTTAATGCGTTTTTAAGGGGCTAGTTACTTACGATGTTTTTTTCAATTATTTATGGTGTTTAAGATCTTACATATCTTTTTTTTTGACTTTTAACTTGCTCATACTCTTGCACTAATTTTTCACGATCTTGCTATGCCAAGCTATGAATCATCGAGAGAATGGAAGAGAGAACACAAACGAATTGATAGGAAGAATGTTTTGTAGAGAATTAATTTTTGCTTGATGTTTTACAAATGGGTACCTTTTTATTTATACTATTGATTTAGAGGTCAATATGTAAATATTAATTATTAAATAAGTTTTTATATATTTATAAAAAAGTCCTTTTCTAGAATTTTCTACTTAGCTGAAAGATTTGAAGGACCTTCCATGCAAATTCATAGAATTCTAAAATATTCTAAGAAAAATTTTACTCATCTATAGAACCATCCACAAGGATTAGTCTTTTTCCAACGGAAGTCATTCATATGGGCAATTTTGTGTAATGTAGTGCCTATGCGGCAAGTCATCACACTAGTCTTTATGGATTATTTCAGAGGTATGTAAAAAAATTTCTTGGAAGACTTTAAAATTTCATAAATTTGCATGGAAGGTCTTTTAAATTTTCTAAATGTGAAGAGAATTTTAAAATAAATACTTATCTATAAATATGTATAATTATTATTATTTATATGTTAACCCTTAAATAGTATAAAATAGAAGGACATTCATTTGTAAAATCATCAAGTAAAACTCAATCAAAGTTCTATACAAAACATTCTTCCTATTAATTATCTTGTGTTCTCTCCTCCATTCTCTTAGTGATGCTTAGAGTTTTAGGCTGACTTGGCATCACGAATAAGTAGTATAAGAATATGAGCAATTTGTCAAGCGCCACACATATATTTAACAATAGACTAAGGATGTCACACTTGCCTGCGTTATTTTTGAAAATTTGTGTTAGATCATTAATAAATTTATTCTACATATCATAGACTAACCAAAACTACATCATGTACAAACCACAAAAATGTCATTTTTGAAATACCATAAACAATACCAAATCACCCATCAAAACCACCTATAATATACCATACGTTAATTAACCAAAATAAACCAAGGATTACAAAAAATACTATAATCAAACCATAAGCAAGCTAATCAATATATATATATATTATCATTATTGAAAAACCTTAAATATTACCAAATAACTATACTAAAGCTAATCAAATTCTAGCTATTTGATACCATCATTACACAAAATAAAAGTACCAATCACACCATACTAAATACAAATCACACCAACATTTAATACATAAAATGGACGCAAACTTTACAACTACCTTAGAGAAATGGAGAGGTTATTTTCGGAAGATCCTTGTCAGAAAAATATCAAGTCCCAAAAGTAGAAGAAACTAGGTATGAAACAAAGAAAAAAAGGAAAAGGAGAAAAAAATCAACTAAAATGAAAAATAAATGATAATATAAAAATACAATAGAAGTGACAAATATAATTGCATGATCCTATAAATATACTATTGTTATGTGTATTGATACCACACTTACTCTTTTTTTTTTTTGAGTATAAAGGATCTTCAGCCGGATGCGCATAGACCTCAATTAGGAGGCCGCTAATTCCAAAATCCAAGAGTGAGCCCACATATTTCGGGTGCAACAGATTCTTCTATTATTCTGTCCATTTTAATTTTGGACTTAGACTACTTTTCTTTATTTACATATTTTAGTTTTGGGACTGCATTCCCAATGTTAAACTTGTAGTTCGAAGTTTTAGTACGATAACTTTCAACTCTTGGATAGTAATTTTACTAGGATTGGTAAATCGATCTTGGAGACTTTAAAAAATCGTGAAGTGTATAAGTCTTTTAATTTTGTGTGATAGTAATTGCGAATGAGCAAGTATAAGACAGTGAACTAAAATTATAATTACAGTCCATTGAAGACGGTGAACTATATTACTGTTAGCATTAGTGAAGTTTGATCAAATACAAAGTTAAAGAAAAAAACAAAATAATAACTATAAATTATTTTATAACTAATAAATTAAAAAATTTAAACTAAATTATTTCTAAGTATAAAAAAATGTGATTTATTTTAGATAGATTAAGAAGAAAAATAATAATTATATCAATTGAGATAGAAAAAATATCTATTATTGATATTAGGGTTTTAGGATTTTTTTTTCTTCCTATAGGGTTAGTTGAAACATTGTAATTGTTAAATATTTTTTGAATTTGATGCATTTCTTTCTTTGATTTCACCTTTTTAAGTTCATAATCTATTAGAAATAATTATTTTTACCTTATAACTGAAAAAGTAAGATTTAAATATATTTTATCTTCTTTACATTTTACTTGTGAGATCATACTAAATATGCTGTAATAATGAATTTCTTTCTATACCTTTATTTTGTTCAAATTAGCTTTCTTTTATTTTTGTCACTAAAACGGAAGTCACTTGTCTTATAAGTGCTCTATCTATATCTTGGTTATAGTAGTGGTTTCAAAATTTTGACTAAAGAATTTAAAATTTTAAAAAGTAGGCACATAAATTAATTGAAGAAGATTCGATATTTGATATATAAATATTTTAAAAAATTAATTATATATATATAAAACATTCTGTAAAAAAAATTTCAAATGTAACTCTTGACAAACAAGTTAGCTCTGCACCTGCTTGGTTATCACCTTAATTTATATCCAAACAAAAGATTAATCAAACTATTGAGCTGCATAATTGAAATCAAAAACCAAAGATTAGTCAAAATATTATGATCATCAAGTCTACTTTATATTCTTTTTTAAATTCATAAAGCATGACGACTACTACTACAAAGCTGGCAAAACGACATTATTTTGGAATATTTGTTTATGAATTAAAGTCAATATGAGTTGTATTGAGACAGAATAATTTGAGATTTGTTTACTTTCAATTAGAAATTTTGAATTTAATATTTTTTTAAAAATAAAATTATTTCATACATCGCTTTTTAAAATAAAAAAAAGGTTAAAAATACTTTTAAACTATATGAAAGAAACAAAATATCATTCATTTATAGTTTGATCTAAAAATGTCCTTATCATTAATATTTTGATCCAAAAAATACTCTTACCATTAATACTTTGGTCCAAAAATGCCCTTTCTATTATTTAATTGGTAAAAAAATACGCTCACCGTTAATACTTTCATCCGAAATGTCCTTATTGTTATTTAATGGGTCAAAAAATGCTCTTTTTCAGATAAATGTATTATTCATTTTATTTTTGAACAAATTATTTTTCTGATAATATATTTTTAATTAGCAAATATTTATTCTATTTCAATTTGAGAAAAAAATTTAAAAATTATTTTTTTTCTTTATTATAATTACTATGTTTTGAGCTGAGGGTTTTAGGAAACAGACTCTCTACTTCTATGAGGTAGTGATAAGGTTTGCGTACAATCTACCCTCCCCAGACCCCACTTGTGGGATATTACTGGGTATGGTGTTGTTGTTGTTATATCATAATTACTATTTTTATCGTTATCTAAATAAAAATTAATGTTGGGTTTACTATGATCTTATATTTATGACATATATTATTTGTTATAGGGGTATAATGTTCTACTTTAATTGATGAAATAGGATTAAGAAAAAGATTATCTTCTTAAATTTTTATTAGTTAATATAATTTTAAAAAAAATAAAACAAGTTTTTTTTTTAAAAAATAATATTTTTATTAGAAATACAACTGTTTAAAAAGAAAAAAACATATTTATTTATTTAAATAAGAATATTTTTGACCTATTTTATAATAATAAAAGCATCTTTTGACCAGAGAATCAATGAAAAGAATATTTTCAAATTAAAGTATAAATTAAAAATATTTTTATTCTTTTTATATGATTTAAAATATATTTTTAATTTTTCTCTTAAAATAAATTTTATCATGTATAAATTTAAATTTAATCGATGAATATTAAATATCAAGGATAAACCAATAGAAAGGGAATATTTGCACGTGGCCGTACAATCTCACCCTTTGACTTCACTGCTTCATGAAGACTTTTCAGTCTTTAAAATCTTCATTTTATATATATATAAAAGTGGGTATTTTAATAAGAAAAAGAATTAAAATGTCATATCATATTTTATATGTACCAATTACAGAAGAAGAGAATCAGATATGCTTCTAAAAAATAATAATTAAAAAACCACCTATTTTTTCATATACAAAATTAAATATTTTAATTTTATTATTTTTATATTCTTTGAGACTATTCATATCCTCATCATTATAATATTGTTTCGTATTGGTCCTTGATTTTAAGGAGGTGAATTTCACGTATCAAAGAAATTAGTATATTTTTTATTGTATTTTTGGGTTGGAATTCTATCAAAATCAAGATTAAATATGAGATATTTTATTAATTCTTTGGATGTGATTTACCGTTTCATCCCTAGTATAAAAATTTCTATCGAAATCTCGAGAGTAAAGTAGGAGGTTCTGATACAGTGGAATCGTTTAGATTGTTACAATCTCTAGTGTATTTTCATTATTATTCATTGGTAATAAATAAGAGTTTTTCTTAATTCTATAGCCCTATTATAAGGTTCCAAACCTATGCACCCTTACTTTCACAAGAAAGCAAGCTATCGATCTTATCTCTGTTAGGGGTTTAACCCTTCGTAAATGACAAAATCAATGATCTACAGCCTTTAATTTATTGCTTCTCCTAAGACTTCAACTAATGTATAGGATTATCAACAACAACAACAATAACATACCCAGTGATATTCCACAAGTAGGGTCTGGGGAGGAAAGATTGTACGCAGACCTTACCGCTACTTCATAGAAGTAGAGAACCTGTTTCCTAAAACTCTCATCTCAAAACCCATAAGTAGAAAGACTAGATATGACAAAATGCAATGCAATGAAATGTAAGATAAGAAAACAACAAGCGCGACTAACAATATATAGAATTATATTTATTTGAATTCAGTATTTTTGATACGAAATATAAAAAATAGACTTTTTTTTCTTTCACGTATTTGTTGCATTTTTTTACTCGAATATTTATTGTTCATATGGACATGTTGAATCCAACTAGAGTTCTGTTACAAGAACTTGCTATATATTGCCTTGATAAAGCACCCCTCTATTTTCTAGTTAATTTAATTAATGTGGAAAGAAACATATATGAGGATACAATTGTCCTTTAGCTCAATTCTCAATAATTTCTTGACATTTTTTCTCAACAAATAATCACATCCTAATAATAATCAAGTGGACCAACTAGATATTTTGTAAACATTTTAAAGTTGTGCATGTTGTCATAAAATCTCATATATCGTAAATAGTAAACATTTGACATAGAAATCCTAAATTATTTATACCTTTTATACCTAATATACATGAAATTGAAAAAAAAAGACTCTAATTTGGTATATACATACATGATTCCACAATGTATAAAAATACAGAAACAATTAGACATATAAGAATCGAATGTCTAACTCATATCCCCATGCCAATGGGGACATATCAAAGAGAAGGATAAACAACTTTTAAGATAAGTTTTTGAAGAAGGGATTCATATATGATATATCAATTCCATATCAAAACAGAACAGAAAAACGAACAGTTTATGAGGCATGACATAAGGTTGCATGGTACGTGTTTTTGGCTCAATGATGGCATAGATCAAGGGACATATCTATGAAACCTATTTGGTCAAAGCAAATAATATGTTGCATGAACTTAGATCACGAAAAGTATGATTTAGAGTCTAATAGTTTATAACATCCGGAAAAATTATCAAAATAATTCCTCTAAATGAGAGATATATGCATAACATGTCTTTTCAAACTTCGATGGCGAATTCGAGACTAAAAATGCGATCAGCATGAAAAATTGTGTGGGGAACTAGTCTTGGTTGATTTTTAGAGCAACCAGATCAAAATATAATTTTTTGATATGAAAACGCATTCCAGTAAAGGTGCATGACAGGTTTGCGTCGCAGACTTGTCGCGGATTCACACTTAGATGTGATTTCTATATTTTCTATGGGATTAGAAAACTCGATCTAAAAAAAATTAGCGAAAAACCCCTATAAAAGACCAAGTCCGTGATGCAGACTTGGTATGATGAAGAATATATATATTTTTTAGTTTTTTGTGAGGGGCATTCCAGACTTTTTCTAACCCCTTCTAGACTTAAAACACGATCAAAATAACATTTTTTTTTATCTAAAAAGGGTTTTTTAAACACATTCTAAAGTCTCTTACGCTAAATTTGAGTTAGAGTTCTTGAGAGAAGAAGAGAAGATACTAGGGTTCCAAAGGTTGGGGTCAAATTCTTGAGAAGATTAGTGTCGTCTTTCATTCCAAGTACGTAAGGCTAAACTAAAACATGGAATTGTCCTTCCATGTACCCCTATTGATGGTAATATAAAGATGGTGAATGTATTGAGCCTTCATGCATGTTTCTTGAATGTTTTATTATAAATTATATATATTCTATGTACTTTCATATGTTGATGATCATCATAAACTTGACTTTTTATTGTTTAAATACTCTTGTGAGTCATTTTAGAAAACCTGACATGTTATTTTCATAAAAGATTACAAGAATGAATTTAGGAGCTGAGTCTAGAGCCTCGAGGATATGAATGTGTATGTGATTGTGATTGTGACTCTGATATGAGAGTGTTGCTGATGTTGTTGATGAAATTGATGTTCCTAGAGTCTTAAAGATCGTGAAATTAATCCTAAGATAATGATCCTAATCCAAGAGTTGATGACTGATGTAATGAATTGAGTTAACAATGTCCAATGAGACTAGTTAGATGAGTAATTCAGATAATTGAGGTCTTATGAGCATGTCGAGTCCTGAGAGGAGTATTGAGTACTGAATTGAGTAAGAATAGATAACAACTCAAACTCAATAACTACGTGGCCAGCGTAGAAGAGGATTGAACCGTAAAATCAGATGCTACTTTAGTTCCAAAAGAGGACTTGATGTTCTTTATTGGGGATCCACCGATGTGATATCCTTTACCTCGGCAAGGTATTGGATGGATGTGACAATGACATTATTTTATTGTATCATCACCAACTTATAAGTGGTGGTTGTCGGTTAGAGAAACTCCCAGATAGGTTTTCCACTGATAGTACTTTGAGTTGAGTTGATATGATGAATTTGGATTGGTATTGATGAGTCATTTGTCTACTCTCTATTCTTGCTTTAGTTTGATACTTGACATTCTGATTGAGTATCTTATGAGTTGATGTTATTTCATATTATTCTGCCTGTATCTGTTTCATTCAGCCATTTTACATACTCATACATTTCACGTACTGACTTCCATTTGGGCTTGCATCTTTTCATGATGTAGAGATAGGTACTCGAGATCCTCAATAGGTGCTCCGTTGAAGGTCTATTCTCCCTGGTGCTAATTGGTGAGTCTTCCCCTACATTCGGAGGATACCATTTTATATTTCTATACCATTTTATATTTTTTCTACTTTGAGTCAATTTTATTTTGAGTTGTAGTAGCCATGACCTATCATTGTCACGCTCCAGGAGGGTACCCTAGACGTAACTAGCACTCGGAGACTATTGCTAGTCCCCAAGAGAATCACCTAGTCTCATTGCATTCGTTCCATCAACTTATAGGCGGAAGATATAAGAAAATAATAAACTAACTGTGGGCTATCACAATCACTATCATAAGGAATACAAAATAAGCAATTTAATAGAAGTAAGAAGTGGGAAAATAGTCAGTCCCTACATCAACTATCAATTGTCTATGTGTATGAAGCCATAGGCTAACCTCTAAGAAGGTACCATGATGGGCCATGACTACCACAGTCTAATGAAATAAATCTAGAATAAATAAAAAGAAGATAACATGTCCCTCGAAAAAAAGGGAGGACTCACCAAGTCTTTGTCTGAATTCGTGAACCTCAATGATTGGGCTGCTGAAGTCCTCTTTCTATAGAATCTGCATCATAAAATGATGCAGCACCAAAGGGGCGTTAGTACGTGGAATGTACTGTTTGTAAAATGGGCTAATGTAAATAGTATATGTAAGTATAACATCAACTCATCGTTCACAAATCCTCACTCAGAGTAAAGGATAAAATTTTATCACCTCGCTATCTATCAAGACATCATATAATCACATCAACGTCAGAGTACTATTACAGGGAAACCTATCTGAGAGTTTCTATACCGACAACCACCACTTATGAGCCGATAGTGATACCATGAAGAGATGTCATTGCCACATCCATCCAGTACCTTGCCGGGGTAAAGGACAAGTCTGTCGGGGATCCCAAAGAAGTCTGTCAAGTCCTCTGCGGGACAAAAGAAAACATCCACTTTCATGGTCCAATCCTCTCCTACGCTGGACACGAAGTTAATGAGTGCGAGTGGGACTCACTCTTACCAAATTCGGTGCTAATACTCCTCCCAGGACTCAATATGCTCATAAATCTATCAAGATCAGACTGCTACACAGCCTAACCCCCTCTCAAGTAGGGTCCTCATCCCATCTATCACTCTATCGACTCAAGAAAGAATTTTTTTTCTTCAACTCTATCTCAATCCCATTTAAAGCTCAAGGATATTAACTTTATCTCCTTCAACCATCAGCAAACTCACCTCAGGACTCAGACCACAACAATCAACACATCCATTAATAATCAAGGCTCTAGACATCACCCTAAGTTCATTATTTCAGTCTTTAATAAAGAATTAATAGGAATAATTGCATAATCACAACATAAATACATGTAATCAGTTCATTAAAACATGATGATCATCAATTTTATATAACAATACAATATTTAGAAATAAATTTCAAGAAAATCATCCAAGAATCACAATTCAAGTCTCATTAGCTATTAACTATCAACCTAATCTATACATTGGGACACATGGATGAATAATTCCATGTTCTGGGTAGCCTTTACATACCTGGGATGAATATTATACGAATCTTCAATTAGAATTGGACTCGAACTTGCAATCCCCTAGGCTTTGTTGCCTCTTCTCTCAAAACTTCTTTGCTTAAAAATTTAAGAAGAATGAGTTTTGAAACCTTTAATCGACCTAAAATGACTTTAAAAACATATTTTAGGACTTAGGATAGGATGGAGAATGATCGAAAGGCCCTTCCCAAATTAAAAGAAAATTTTTTACCTCAGAATAGCCTAGTCCGCGACGTGGATTGGGCGCGCACATATGTAATTTTTGACTGAAAATTTTAAAATGCGTGGAAAAATTGTTTTCTAGGAAATTACACATAATCACATTCAGCAAATACGTTTTATATGTAATTTTCATAAATTATAATTCCTGTCAAAATTTCTAAAAAAATAAAAGTGCTTCTCCGTGTCACTTCCGCGTCATGCCAGGGGCGCGGATTTGCTACTGTTTTGGGCAAAAATTAAAATTTTATTTTTCAATATGGTTGCTCTTAAATCAGGTAGAAACTATTTTTTAACTTGATTTTTCACGCTGATCATAAATTCGGTCTCGAATTTCTTATCGGAGCTTTGGAAGATGTGTTGTACGCACGATACATTTTAGGGGCGTTTTGATAATTTATGGGGGTGTTACATCATCTCCCCCTTGGGATCATTCATCTTTGAAATGGAGAGTAAAAGTAGAATAAAAGCACGAATATACTCGAAATTCATCTTAACATTCACATCTATCATTCAATCTTTCAATCCTATCTCAATCAACAGTCGACTCTATTTGGACTCAAGAGAGGACAATCAACTCAAGAAAAGACAATCAATTTAGTTAAAGGTAAGAAAATTTCCTTAAAATTCTCATTATTAGGCACGAGTATCGGCCAAGTCTCCTGTCAATACTCAATCAACCAATCCAGAAAGTTACAAGTCACTTAGAATGGCAAATCTATTCAGATCAGAAGTAGAGATACTCTTTTAGAACTTTCACCATCAAGCACGAATGGAACGACGAACCCAATCAATATGAATCTCTTAAACACTTTGATAATCAGTCCTTCAAACTCAAGAAGGAAGCCATCAACTCTAATGGAGAATGGGACCATCGACACATAAAACTCTATGTTCACCTCTCAAGCTTAGAACCTCGTCTCAATTGTGCTCTTTTTTATGACACTTTACTCTATCAACTCAAGCTTATAGCTCTTACTCAAATTTCCATCTATCCACCTACTCTTCTTCCATTCAGACCTACTTTTAAGACTCAAGGTGTTATTCATAAGATGATTATATCTTATTGTTATTCAACAATACTTCCATCAAGACTAGAAAGCTGGATTACTAAAAGGGCTTGGAACGGAGATCATTAGCATGATTCAATTGAAAAATCTTATTTGAGGACATTCGTAAAAAGTACAATCTCTCCCGTCTGTCAAGACTCATTCTGAGTTCACAAAACTATAGTAATATGAAACTCGGGTTGCATCTCATTTAACATAGGAGTGGAAGCACTTAAATCAATGGGGTAAGATCAAAATTGATAAATGACTTACTCGAATAACAATTAGTAAGTGGTATATGAGACTAGGCCACTGGTGTGGCAGTCGCATACCAAATAAGAGGAGAGTTATCACCTCAACATAAGAATAAGAAATGTCAGATATGGCAAAACTAATGTCTCATATTGATCAGCCCATCTCTTTTAAACTCAAGATCTACTTCGTTCTACCACTTTGTCATCTCCCCCTTAGCTCTCAAGGTCCTCTCTCTAAGTTTGGGAATCAATACTCTGTACTAGGCTATAAACGCATACCCCCATTTAGTCAAGGGATTACCACCCATAAGGATACCTTAACTTTTCTGTTATGCTATAGTCACATATGTGTAACTAACAACTCAGACTCCTCCCAATAATATCACTCTTAGCTCCTCTCCTGCCTCTACAAAAATCTCTTTATATTTACTATTCTTATAGCATACATAACTACTTCCCACACTCTTACAATCTATCCTCTTCTTTTGCCTACTAACACTCACCTTCTATACTCTCATGAACCCATCTGTATAAGACTTAGACTATAACGAAAGACTCTTCATCATCTATCTATAAACCCCTAATCAACCTAGCTGCTCAAAATGACATAGAATGCCTACCTCAACTTACTTTACACTAACTTGAGGGTATAATCTAGATTCCTATAGTGGTCATTAAATTAGAGCTTCACACATCTTTGTACAATCCTACATACACATCGTAAGTCTCTTCTTATCTATTGAGTTGTCCTCGTTTCACTAGTCTCACCTAAGGGCACTTGTACCCTATCTATGGCTTCACTTTCCTTACAACTTTGCATTGTCATATACTATGTCAAGTCTCTTAGAGAAATTCTCCAATTAAGGCTATCACTCTCATTATACTATCTCCTCTTCTGTACTACTCCTCACAGTTCAAGCTTAGGGTCTAGTTCTAACCTGTACACCTATCACATACCTTTTTAATGCAAACTTACAACTACTGGAGAAATATTTGGGTAACATAATCTTACTAAAATCTCGTAGTGAGAAATCAATCAATACATTCCCTCTTTACCACTTACGTACCTTTCACCCACTTACTATACCTCCTTATTTGCCTAAGCTTAGAACTCTATGAATCTCATGAACTCTATCACATAATCATACATAAGCCTAACTTAGATCTATTCTATCACATTAAAAGCACTCTTCCCCCTATTCAAGATTCACACTTCACCTTCAATAGAATACATACTACAACAAATCCGCATATATTTCCTTCTAGTTTTTTTGGGGGCATGCTATAACACATTTTGACACTAACTCTCCCTCGCTCTATACCTCATCTCATCATGACATGACAATCATAGGATACTTTCAACTCTCTCATCAAGCTTATGACCATCAACT
>JAOTQJ010000096.1:845328-857205 GCA_025642045.1 Solanum sejunctum
ATATAAATAATTTAGACTTTCAAAATTTTTATAGTACTACATAAATTACTATAAAAGAAGTAACATATATTATTTAAAAATTACATAAAATATTTAAAAATTATATTAAAATTTAATTAATTTTTAAATTTTATCTATATGACATGAATCAAGCCAGAAAATAATAGAAATTGGATCTGTTGTAATGCCCGATAAAATTATCAAAATATCCCTAGAATGAAAATGTGCACGCAACGTGTCTTCCAAAGCTCGGATGGAAAATCCAAGACTGGATTTGTGATTAACACAGAAAATAAAGTCAGAAAATGTTCTCGACCCAATTTAAGAGCAATTGAGTCGAAAAACAATTTTTGCAAAATTGACCAGAAACAGTAAGGGTGCGTGACAAGGCCGGGACACGAACCTATCGCGGACCCAAAACAGTGAGGGTACACGACAGCTCCACGTGGACCCACATTTATATATTTTCTCAATTTTTCGACAGGATTGAATTTTTGAAATTCACATGTGCGCGACAAGTCCGCGTCATGGACCTATTATCCCGACTTGTTCCACCAAGTTTAAAATTTTTAAATCATTTGAGGGGCATTCTGATCAATTCTCAACCCCCTCTTAAGTTCAATAAACAAATATAAGAGATCTTTTACATCAAGTCAAGTCCAAAGAATTTCGACCAACTAAGTTTTTATATGAGTTGACAAAAGGGTCAACTTCAAATGACCATATTTCCTAAAGTATAATGAGTTAGGTGACCCATAATATATCAAATCGAAGATATTCGAATTAGCTTTCCAATGCATCCAATTTCGCCTTAATCAAAGTTTGGAGAAGAAAGTTATAACCATTTTATTGAAAACCTGCAGAGTTGTCTGAAGGTGTGTGATGGTTCTGCATTGCGAAACCTTTCTGGATGAGATAAATGACGTTTTCTATTTTTATTTTGAGAATACTTTTATCCTAAAAGTTTTGGGGATCTATTTAAGGTCCCAAAAAGCATAAAACGTCAGTTTTCATAATAAAAAATCCTCTCCTTCACTCCTAAACATAAACTCTCAAAAATCATCAAGAAAGTCATCAAGTTGGGATTATCTTTCAAGATGCATTATCAAGGTGAGTCATTTTTCATAAATTTCAATCTATCGAACCCAAATTTCTTCATCTATTCATGAATCTCTAATAGAACCTTAAATCATAACTTAGGGTTTCAAGAAAACGAATTCAAAAATCCCAATAAAGTATTTATTGTTTCTTCTTCTTCAAGAATTAGGGTTCTTCATCAAGAACACTAAAGATTCTAAAGCAAGAATTCAAGAATCTAAGAGAATCCATTCAAACAATGTCTTTCCAAGTTCTTCCACCCTAAAAGAACTATCGAGATCAAGGATTTTTTCCAAGAAAACTAGTATTCATCAAATTTCGATGATAATATCAACTTTTCAGGTATGTAAGGCTAAATGAAAGTATGAGATTGTTATCTCATGTGCCCCATAAGTGATCTTAGATAAGAGTTGAAGGTTCTTGAGTCTACATGCATGATTCTTGATTATTTTCTAGAAAAATTCATAATTTTTACATGTACTTTCATACATTAATGATCATCAAAAACTTGTTTTCTTGAATTGAATATTTTACATGAGTTATTGCATAAACCTTGCTTATTACAACAACAATAACAACATACCCAGTGAAATCCCACAAGTGAGGTCTGGAGAGGATAGAATGTACGCAGACCTTATCACTACCTCACAGAAGTAGAGAGGCTATTTCCTGGGGACCCTCATCTAAAAAATCCATAAGCAAAATAAATTAGATATGACAAAAAGCAAAAAAAATGATTAATAACCAAAAGCACATGATAATACGTAAATATGATACAATTAACACATAAACAACAAATAATAACAACATATGTTATAAAACACTACTACTCCTCTACCCTATTATAACCCATGACTAGATAACCACCTAACCCTACCAACCAATTAGCCTACTACTCTAATTCGCCACCTCCACTTCTTTCTATCTAGGGTCATGTCCTCAGTGAAATCAAGTTTCGCCATATTATGTCTGATTATCTCCCCCCGGTACTTCTTTGGTCTACCTCTATCCCTCAGTGTAGATCCTAAAATCAACCTCTCGCACCTCCTAACAGGAGGAGCATCGATACTCCTTTCCTGGATATATTTAAGCCATCTCAATCTCGCTTTTCTCATCTTATCAGCCACCGAATCCACTTCTAGCTTCTCCCGAATAGTCTTATTCCTAATCTTGTCACTCCTGGTGTGACCACACATCCATCTCAACATCCTCATCTCTACGACATACATCTTCTAGACATATGCATTTTTGATTGGCCAACACTCGATCCCATACAGCAAAGATGGTCTAACCACCAATCTGTAAAACTTATCTTTGAGTTTAGATAGTATCTACTTATCACACAATACTCCAGATGCAAGCCTCCATTTAGTCCATGATGCCAAAATATGATGTGTTACATCATTGTCTATATCGCTACTACTCTAGATGATGGACCCTAGATACTTAATGTTTTCCCTATTGGGGATAGGTTGAGTGGCAAGACTCACATCAAAGTTTGTTTCATCTCTCTCAACACTAAATTTGCACTCCAAGTATTCAGTTTTGGTCCTGCTCAATTTGAATCCTTTGGACTCCAAGACGTGTCTCTAGGCCTCCAACCTATCATTAACTTTAGTCTGAGTCTCATTAATCAGTAATATATCATCTGCAAATAGCATACACCATGGTACCTCCTCCTGGATAGATTGCGTCAGCTCATCCATCACTGAGGCAAACAAGAAAGGGTCAATACAGACCCTTGATGGAGTCTCATCTCAATAGAAAAATACTCCGAGTCTTCTCCCACCATTCTTACCTGAGTTTTTGCTCCATCGTACATGTCCTTAATCACCCTAATATATGCCATTCGGACACCTTTCACCTCTAGACACCTTCATAAGACATCCCTTGGGACTTTGTCATATACCTTCTCGAGATCAATGAACTCCATATGAAGGTCCTTCTTTCTTTCCCTATATTTCTCCACTAACCTCCGAACAAGATGAATTGCTTCAGTAGTTTACCGTCCTGGCATGAATCCAAACTGATTCTCTGAGATAAATACTACCCTTCGCACACCCTCATCTCCACTACTCTCTCCCGGACTTTCATACTGTTACTTAACAACTTGATACCTTTATAATTATTACAGTTTTGAATATCTCTCTTATTCTTGTACAATGGAACTATTATACTCCTCCTCCATTCATCAAGCATCTTGGCAGTCTTCATAATAGCATTGAACAGTCTAGTCAACCACTTTATGCCATCCTTGACCTTCTTCCAAAAGTCTACCAGAATCTCATCGGGTCCGATGGCCCTCTCCCTCTTCATCCTACTAATAGCCCATCTTACCTCCTCAACTTTGAATCGCCTGTAATAGCCAAAATCACAATGGTTTTTGAAGTGTGCCAACTTACCCATCTCGATATCTCTATCTCCTTTTTCATTTAAGAGTTTATGAAAGTAAGCTTGCCACTTTAATTTAATGAAAGTGTCATACACCAGAACCTCGCCATCATCATACTTAATGCACTTTACTTGGTCCAAGTCATGAGCTTTCCTTTCTCTTACTTTAGCGAACCTATACAATCTCTTGTCCCCACCTTTATCACTTAGCTTCTCATAAATATGCTCAAACGCTGCTGACTTAGCATTTATCATTGCCATCTTTGCTTCTGACTTGACCGTCTTTTGGATTACCTTAAGCTTTTGCTTTTAATCTTTATTCCAACACTCTAACCACTTTGTGTAAGCGATCTTTTTAACTTTTACTTTGCCCTGAACTTCATCATTCCACCATCAATTACCCTGACGTCCAACAAAGGTCCCTCTCGAACCCCCTAGTACCTCGATAGCTACTTTTCTTATGTAACTAGTAGTCGTGTCCCACATATTGTTCACATTACCTTTACTACTCCACGCCTCTATGTTTCTCAACTTTTCTTCTATATCGCGAGAAAGGGCAGGAGTAAGGCCTCCCCATCTAATCCTAGGTTGGGCATACATAACCTTCTTCTTCTTTTCTCTCTTGATCTCCACATCCATCACTAAAAGTCTATGTTGAGTGGAAATATTTTTACTCGGAATAACCTTGAAATTCTTAGATAGACGTCTATCGCCCTTTCGGAGAAGTAGGTAATTTATCTGAGTCTTACCTACCGTACTACAGAATGTAATCAAGTGGTTTTTCCTCTTGGAGAAACACGAGTTAGAAATCATAGCTCAAAGGCTTTGGCGAAATCCAAGAGAGACATCCCCAAAACCAAAGCCTCCATGAACATCTTCAAACCTTCTAGTAGTTGCCCCGATATGCCCATTAAAGTCACCCCATTGAAGATTTTTTCTCTCTCTGGTATGCCTAGCAAAACCTCATCCAGATCCTCCTAAAAGAGCCTTTTAACTTCCCCATCTAGGCCTACTTGGAGCGCATAAGCACTAACTACGTTCACTACATGTCTACCAACCACGAGTTTGATAAACATCATCCTATCATTAACCCGCCTAACCTCAACACATAATCCCTAAGATTTTCGTCCACTAGGATACCTACACCATTTCTATCCCTAGAACCACCGAGTACCACAGTTTAAACCCATCCACGTCCCGTACTTTGGTGCCTACCTATAGGCAGAGGAATCAAATAATTGTTTTAACAAACAATATGCTAAGTAATATGTATACAACAATATATAACAAATATACAACTATAGGCAGAGGAATCAAATATGACACAAATAATTGGAGGGAAAAAAAATCAAAAATAAGTAAAGGTACCATATGACACAAATAATTAGATTGCAAGAAATCAAAAGCTATAAGCAACAATACACATGGGAGTATTTATATACAAGGTAAAAAGTAAAAGGCAAAATAACGTATATACAAGGTGAATATGTAACAGTAATAAAGAAATCCAGCAATTAACAAGATAAAATTGCTTAGATTAAGAAATTCAGAAACAAAGAGAAAAAAGGAATGATACTGAGCTAAATCAAGAAGTAGAAATGATGTCCAAGAAACGAGAAATGACATCCCCAAAAGTGATCAAGAAAGGAACGATAAAACCTAGATTGAAACTGACTGACAGAGTGAACTGATCATCAAAATTCTCTATTTCTGACTTGATCGCCGGAGTCTGCCTGAAAGCATCATTAGAATTTGATGAGTAGTAGAAGCCTCGTCAGAAACGAACCTAGTCCGTCGATAAAGGAGATCAACGAAAACTATCAACACGATTCGCCGAAACCTCTTAGAGATTAGTTCTTGGAAGAATTGAAGAAGATTCTTGAATTCTTGACTTAGAATCCTTAGAGTTCTTGATGAAGAACCTTGATTCTTGAAAAAGAAGAATCAAGAAATCCTTTCTTTGAATTCTTGAATTCATTTTTGAAATCCTTGAAGATGAATCTTGAAAGTTAATCCTAACTTTGATAACTTTCTTGATGATTCTTGAGCATTTATATTTAGGAGTAAAAACAGCGAACACAAAAACAAAGACAAATCATAAAGTATTGCAATGCATTAGCAGAGTAGATATTATTGCAAATCAGGAAAAAAAAAAGCATAGAGAAAGATATACATATCAGGAAAAAAAATAAAATAGAGGGAGTAATAATTGCCCTTTTGTTTTTGTTTTTTTGAAAAATAGCTGTCCTTTCTACTCTGAACTTGATATTCAATGCATGCTTTATTGATTAAGTAGGAAGTAGGATATTTAATGTCATGCTCTATACTTCTTTTGTCTCATTTTAAGTAAGAAGTAGGAACTTGGGATATTATTTCTTAAAAATTGTGTGAAATAAGATAGGAATTGAGTATATAGCCTTGATTGAGAATGTGATTATGATTGTGATTGAGATGTCAGAACGATGATGAGTTGATAGAACTTGATAGTCCCATGAGTTTCAATAAATAAACTCTAATGATTTGTCTATTCGAATGTTCTCTAATGATTGTTCAAATCCTTGAGTTGTTGATTGAGATGTTGATTGATGAGATGAGTAAAATCTCTATTAGATTGATTGAATAATGAGAGCCTTTATAAGGCTGAGTTGAGATGAGTCAATTGAGATGTATTGACTGGATGAATTGTTTTATAAGCATTGAGTCATAGGAGGAGTATCAAGCACCGAAAGAGAAAGAGTTAGTCCAACTCGCACTCGTCAAACTACTAGCCAAGTGTAGGTGAGGATTAGAACCATTACGTCTGATTGTGGTTCCCTCTGGATAGAGTCCCTGAAACAATAGAGGACTTAAGTCTAACGGATAGCTGGGCTCCCTAGTGAATTCGATTCGTCCCCTACCTGGCAAGTATAGGACGGCTGTGGCAAAAACAACGGCTTGTTATATGATCACTAGCTCATAAGTGATTATTGTTAGATAAGAGAAACTCCCAGAAAGTTCCTACGTTGAGTACTTTGAGTCGAGATGAGATGAGATGAGTTGAGATATGATGAGATGAGTTGAGTTGAGTCCCTTTGAGATGAGTCTGATTTGATTGATGAGTTGATTGGTTGATGGGTCACTTGTCTACTCTTTATTCTTTCTTTATATAGACATTTGACATATTGATTGATTTCTATATTGAGTTGATATTGCTTCTATATTATAATTCTACCTATTTTTGTTTCATTCAGCTATTTTATATACTAGTACATTCCACGTACTGACATCCCCCTCTGGGACTTCATTGTTTCATAATGTAGATACAAGATCTGGAGATCATCAACAGGCACATCATTGAAGATTTGAGATGTTCAGCTGATTGGTGAGTCTCCCCTACTTCGAAGGATTCATTATATTTATTTCATCTTGCTTTAGAGTTAGATTTGATTAGCTTTATTTTGATTAAGGTAGTCATGGGTCTGTTATTGACACTACTTGATAGTGATAGAGACTTCATAGACTAGAGTCGAATGTTGATGTTAAAACTATTGAGCTAGTTTCTTTCTACTAGCCTTTTAATTTATAATATTATTTTGAGATTAGACGAGATGTGCCCATTTACTTCCTTATGTCTTCCGCTGATTAGTAAAATGTATAAGTGAATGAATGTGATAAGGCCAAGTTGTTCACTTGGGGACTACCAATAGTCTCTGAGTGGAGGTTACGTCCAGAATACCCTCCCGGGACGTGACATCTGTGGTGACAAGGACGCTGATGTCTAGTATTCAATTAAAACGGAGTTGTGAAAATTAATAGACGTAAATACTACGTCACTCCATGCAAAGCATACTTGCATAATTTAATCCTTTAGGTGGATCATGTGATTTGGCTTGGATTTTTATAATGGAAATCTCAAATTTGAATATAATAAGGGATTTATATTTTAGATTGAGCTTATCTTATAAAATTATTATTTTTTTATATAATTTGTGGGTATTATACAAAAATAACAACTTAAACAAGAAATTAAAAATTTAGATTCTCTTGATTATTCTCCATCTCCTTTTAAATGGAGTTGAACTGTATTTTCTCTCTCACCTGAATTGTTCAAAAATATTTATTTCTATGTGCATCATAAATATCAAAAAACTTGTGATAAGAGAAAACAAAAGTATTATTAGATTATTATTAAAATGAAATATAATTTTTTTAGGTACTCTAATATATAGAGCTTTTTCTGCGACATATTGAGAGCCACAGAATAAAATCCAATCAATTTACGAACTATATACTCCTTACATAGAAAGGAGACTTGAACTCCTTGATCAACTAGAGTTGGGGATAGTTTTGACTTTTCACATAGTATGAGTTAATTGTATAGCCATGTTTTAAAATGATATTTTATCTTAAATTTCTAAAAAAAACAGTTTTTTTTTACAAGGTATCAAAATCTGTCCTCAATTTTAACTAACAGCTATAATTATAGTTTGGATAATCAAATTTAATTTTTGATTGTACAGATTTGTACTTTCAGCATAAAAAATAAATTAAGTTGATTTAATTATAAAAATAGCCCATCTAACTTGGGATATATTTCAAAACTATCCATGGTTATCCTTAATTTTACTCAACCAATAAAAAGCTAACAAATGACAAAAGCAGACCTGCACTGGAAAAAGACAAAAATAATAAATTTCTTTCCAACTTTCAATAATCGCCCAATAAATAAGGAGAGTGCTATTTGTTGCAGGTTCGTAAAAAAAAATTAGCTGAAAAATAAATAAATTAAATTATTCTTATTTACTAATAACAACAACAATAATATATCAGTGATATCTCGCAAGTGGGGTTTAGAGAGGGAAGATTGTACGCAGACCTTACCGCTACTTCATAGAAGTAGAGAGGTTGTTTCTTAAAACCCTCATCTCAAAACTCATAAGTAAAAGGACTAGATATGACAAAAGACAATGTAATAAAATGAAATAAAATGAAAGGTAAGAGAATATCAAGTGTAACTAACAATTCATAGCGCCTGACAGTAAGTAACTATGATATTCTTATTTACTATTTAATATAAATTTAATATTCTTTTTCCTTCATTACATTAATAACTCTTCATATTATTAAAATAAAAAAGTAATTTATTTTATATTAATCTATATTATATTAAAAGTGTAAAGATTTTTTGAAATATTATTTAAATTTTTTATTCTTCATTAAAATACTTTTCTTTAAACGAAATTATCATTTCATTATTTTTTTTATTTACTCTTTAATTTTTCATTTACTTAATTTCAAGATTCATTTTTAAATTAGAATTTTTTTGTATTTAAAAATTTATTTTTTATTTAGGACTATTATATATAAATATTAATACAAATTTTAACTATTAAATATTTTATTAATAAAAGTATACAACATAACAAATTTAAAAAGAAAAAATCAATAAAATTATATTGAAAACATTAAACTATTATATTTATATTTAGGAATCTTGTATTACTTTAAATTTTAATTAACTAATTATTTAACTTCTAATATTCAACTCTAAATTATTTCACTCATCCGAGTAAAATAGTGCGTTCAATGATTTCTCTGATTTTGTGTAAATATAAATATAAATAAATGTTAACAACTTGCTATTAATTGCTTTCCAAAAAAACTAAATTCAATAAAAAATATAAAACAACTAAAATTTTATTAATCATAATAAATTTAATATACACCATAAAATTGGACCTGTGCTCGACACGAACTCACCACCCCTAGTATTATATATAAGCAAATAATATATTCTTTTCTTCTAGAAGAAAAAAAATTAAAAGAAATTAAAAGGCCGTTACATCTCATTGTTTTAATTTTGTGGTGTAACTAAAATATTTATATTTTAATTTTTAAATTTTGATGTGAATTTATAATTAAATTTAAGTTTCTTAAGATTTATACTTTCAAAATATAAAATATATAAATTATAGTAATTCATAATTTAAAATGTGTCAAAGTCATATAAAAAATTAATTTCGATCAAAATTTTGACTGCATATTGTAAATTAAATAGTAATAATAATAATAATAATCAATCATTAATAATATTAAATTGAAAAATTGTGGGCGTCAATTCCGTTCAAAAGATGACAAATGATGCAACCCTTTGACTATTGCCTTCTCGATTTGTCGTACGTTCTTTTGTTTAACAAAAATTAATTACGCTTTTTCATTTTATTACTTAATTATATATTAAAATATTTTTATCATAACTTATATCTTAATCAAATTAAAATATACCATAGTCAAATGCTTAGATATATATATGGACCCAAAAATATTTCTTTTTTTTACTTATATTAGAATGGCCTTATTATTTTACTAATGGATGAATTTGTTTTTCTCAATCAATTGAACATTATTTAATCAAATTATAAATATATTATTGAGATACAGATGACTTTTTTTTAAAAGTTGCATTTTCATATAATAATAGAATTTTCGTATTCTTAATTGGAAAGATATGTACTCATGAAAGAGAAATTAAGTGAAGCTTAGATAAAAAGAAATTTTGGTGTGATATTCCATTTTTTAAGCAACCTAAATATATCATTTTCTAATTTTTAATGTAATAATATTGTTTTAATTTAATTTATATGAATTTTTTTAATTTGGAAGGTTCTAAATATTTGATATAGAAATAAATTCAGAATTTAAATATACTTGATAAACTACATACCACTGATTTGATATTATACTCTTAGCAATCGTTATTTGAACTAGGAATTTTCTTTTTTTACTAACTTTCATATGATGTTTCCTGAATTAAAAACACTTTCTACTATTATCTTTACATTTATGTTATTGTCAACAATTTAATAAATAATACACACGTGAGTTAAATTAACAATCTAAACCGTGCACGGAAATTTATAATAAATTTTTGAATAAACATGTTTTGTTTTACCGTAGTTGACGAGCTTGATCCAAATAATAAATTTTTTGCTTTCGCTGATAAGGGATTTCGAACTTAAGACCTCGAACATGAAAGTTTCAAATCCAGATTGGTGGGCCACCCCAAAAGGTCTAATGCAAGGAAACTTACATAGATATATTTGATTAAGAAAACATTTATCATAACAATGACAATTTATTTTTGCTAAACACTTATAATATAGTTTTAATTCATACTACAGAGAACTATTTATAATATATATATATATATATATATATATAATATATATATAAGTTTCATGATGAATGATATATTTATCACATATTTTAATACATTTATATTCCATTGTTCAATTCCTTTTTGAACAAGCACAATATATTTTATAACAGTTCTAATACATTAATATTGCATGTATAATTCACTTTTAAAATAAATGTGGGTTTGTTATAGTTTTATTAGATATTATTATAAATAATAATAAATACAAAATATCATTAAATTAGTAATTATTTATTAAAAGATACATTTTCTAATGCAAGGTAAACTATCTCTAGAACTATACGTACATTGTAATTAGTACGTAAGTGACATGATTGTTTTATTAGTTTTGCACTAATGATGGATTTACCTCAAAAAAGGTATTATTTCCCTTCATACAAAACATAACATTAATGTATAAAATGAAAGCTCAAAAGTTATTTATTGGATTATCATATGCATGTGTGAAAATTAGAAAATGTTGGTTGGGTGTGAATTATTTTTTTGGTTTCCAAATATGATTATAATCCAAGAAAACTTGAGATTGATTATTGCTTCCTTTTGACTTAAAACTCTTTGCTAACTTGCTAAGCTTTTTTTTTGGTTGATTAATAACAATTTGGATAATTTCTATCTATTAATCAGTCGGTGAATATAATATAATAATATTAATATATTTAGTAAAATTTATAAATGAATAGGAATAAAATGTATCTTATTATTATCTTATAGATATAAAAAAAATTATTTTTGAAAGACAGTGATGAATTTAATAAAAAGTGATAATATGTTGCTTAAATTGTTATTGTTAATTGATTATGAAAGGTGCATTTTTTAAAATTTAATTTAATTTTTTTTTGGGGGGCATGTAGAACCAACCAATAAAAAAGTGATTGGATGGTGGCATCCATAAAAAGTGACACTTATCCATGTGGTTTGCCATGAACTTTTAAATAAGACTTTTTGACTATTTTTCTTGTGTTCATATTTATCAACGAGGATCAACAATTTATTTTATCATTGGACATGAGCAACAGTATGGTTAAAAATAAATAAATAATTATAATATATTAGAATTAATTATATATGAATTTTATATATCATTCTATGCATATTATATTAGTTATTTTTTATCTTTTATTTTGTATAAGATAATATATAATTTTGTTAACTTATATATATTTAATTATGCGGAATTTTAAATTATCAAT
>JAOTQJ010000096.1:879422-910911 GCA_025642045.1 Solanum sejunctum
TTGAGTTACTCATGTTTTTACTTCTTTGTTGCATGTGAAATCTCCTTCGAGTCCACGGTGGACTCCTCCCCATTCTGAATTTCTTGGGCCATGGAGGTCCAATCTTCCTTTTTGAGTCAGCCCAATCTACAGTAGATACTACAAGAAAATTAAAAATTATAAAAAATATAAAACTAGGAAAATATATAAAAAATTAAAAATAATAATAAAAATGTTATTTTATCATTTTTAGCTTAGTTTTCAAATTTTGATCAATTTTTCAAGTTTAGTCAAATGTTTTTTAGTTTAGTTGAGTCTAGTCAAATCTTTTCAAGTTGGGTTAAAGTCTTCCCAAATCAATCAAAATTTCAAAATCAGTCAACCTTTTTCAAGTTAAAAGTTAGTCAAACTTAATCGTCGGATAATCGCATTTAGCGGCCATTTCGAGTGCGTAAAACCTTCTCGAAGTGAAAATGTGAACCCGAATCCATTCTTTGGATTTAAAAGGATTTTCCTGTTAGATCTTTTTAAATATTTATTGGTTTCCTAATTATTCACAAAACTAAGTGGCGACTCTGTTTTCTTTCGAATTTCAAAAAATTGTTTTTTCTCAAATTAATTGAGTCTTAAATTGATTTTTAAATTTTCTTTTCAAGCAAGACATGTTTCGTGATAACACTTGTGAATAGGTCATCTTAAGGTACAAAGGGACAATTTTTATCTACCTTAAAACACAGAAATTTGGAGATCCTTTTAAGGATAATCCCACCAAAAGGCCAGCTTAAGGTGAAAAGGGACAAATTTTGTCCACCTTAGGGTATGAAAATTTAGAGATCCTTTTAAGCATAGGCCCTTGAAAAGACCAGCTTAAGGTGCAAAGGGACAAATTTTGTCCACCTTAAGGCATGATAATTTAGAGAGATTCTTGTGGCATAATAGCATGGATACTCGTCTTAGCCCTAAGGATAGTTACTCATTCTTACCTTGAAAAAGGTAAATTTAAAGTTCAAGGCTTGAAGGGTTTTACCTTTCAGACTTGACAATTATAAACGCTTCAACACGCATGCTTGGAAGATTTGAACACTTCGACTTATAAACTTGGAGAATTCAAAAACTTCAACTTATATATTGGAGAATTTGAAGACTTTGATTTCCATACTTGGATCATCAAAGACTTCAACTTACAAACTCAAAGAATTCAAAGACTCCAACTTGCAAACTCAAAAAATTCGAAGAATTTAACTTGTATACTTGAAGGATTTGAAGGCTTCAACTTATAAACTCGAAGAGTTCAAAGGATTCAACTTGTATACTTGATAAAATTGAAGATTTTGATTCACATGCTTGGAGAATCAAAGATTTTAACTTGCATACTTGAAGAATTTGAAGACTTTGATTTGCGTACTTAGAGAATCAAAGACGTCAACTTGCATACTTGGTTAATTTGAGAACCAATTCGTAGACTTCAACTTGTAAACTTGAGGAATTTGAAAACTTCAATTTGCAAACTTGACCAAATTTGAAAGCCTCAAGCATGCTATTGAGTGAGCTCACACTCCGTTGGGATTTTCCCCCATAAGGAATCAAGTTGGGACATATAGTTTTCTTTAACACTCATGCAACTGAACCTAGAATATAACTTCAAGCGCTTACACACCTCAATCAAGAGGATCAAGTCGCAACGTAGTTTGGGGGGGAGGTTTTCTTTTTGGTCCTAACTTTTGCCTAGGTCGCTTCTTTCAAGATTTTCAACCTAGCAGACATATTTTTTTAGGGTACTATACACAGTTTATACTCTTGCGAACTAGGAATATCATGCAACTTTACACTCATACTTCAAGAAGCATCATTTGCCTTAAGGATAGTAGTTCTTAAGAAATTTTGCATTTATAGGACTGATCCTTATTCCATCTGCATTGATGATCTTGTAAGCATCATTTGAGTATACTTATTGTACCATATATGGTCCATCCCATTTCGAGGTAAATTTTCCCCTCAACTTGCATGAAGTGATAATGGGCCTCCTTACTGCAAGGACATGGTCTCCAACTTGAAAACACCTTGAACGAATCTTTTTGTTAAAAGCAGAAACAAACAAGCTTGATAACATCAAGGTTTTGTTGGGCTTCCAATCTCTTTTCATCAAGTGATTCTAACTCAGCAAGACGTAGTCAAGTATTTTCTTCTTCAGTGAGCCCTTCTTAGATAGCCAATCTCAAGGAAGGTATTTGAAACTCTAGTGGCAGGATTGCCTCAACTCCAAAAGCAAGTGAGTATGGGGTTGCTTGAGTTGGTGTAAGGTATATTGTCCTATATATCCATAAGGCTTCTTTCATTCTCTCATGTCAATCTCTCTTGGACTTAGAGACAACTTTCTTTAATAGATTACACAAAGTCTTGTTGAATGCCTTAGTTAGACCATTGGCGACAGCATTGTACATAAAAGACTTTCATTTCTTAAAGCCAAAGAGATCACAGATCTTATTTATCAACTTGTTATCAAATAGCTTACCATTGTTTGTTATTATGTATCATGGAATGCCAAATCAATAGACAATGTTTACTCGAATAAAGTTTGTGACATTCTCCTTCTTGACTTCTTTAAGAGATATAACTTCGGCCTATTTTGAGAAGTAATCTGTCGCAGCCAAGATGTATAACTGCCCACTAGAAGATTTTGGCAGTGGTCCAACAACATTTAATCCCCAAGAATCAAATGGCCACAATGCAATAGTTGGGTGTAAAACTTTAGGTGGTTGATGAATGAAATTAGCATGGAATTGGCAAGCCTTGCTCCTTCGAGCATAGTCTAAGCAATCTTTCATCATAGTTGGCCAATAATACCTCATTCTTTTTATGTAAAACTGGAGTTTTGGTCTAGACTGATGTGACTCACATACTCTCAAATATGCCTCTTACAAGGCTTGGGCTGCTTCTTCCTCCCCCAAACACAGCAAAAGCATTCCTTAAAATAACCTCCTATACAATGTGTCCTTGTAGTAGAGAAAATGAGGTACACGATGTCAAATGTCAGTCCTTCTCCTTGTATCTTTTGGGAGTATCTCGTAACACAAGTAGTTGATTATAGCCTGACGTCAATCATCTTTATCAACCTTAGTCACCGCAGCGAGATACTCTACTTCATATTCATCTTCATTAGGTGGTACAACCTATTTTTGACAGATAATAACTTGTGTCTACTCTGGGAGAGTTAAAGTGGAGGCTAGAGCAGCTAAGTCATCGATCATTGTGTTTTCCTTCCTTGGCAGATGTTGTAAAGTCACATCTCCGAGCCATCCTATCAACTTCTGGGCATAACAGAGATAGGGATGAAGTCCTAACCTTTTGACCTCATGGCTTCCTAAAAGTTGCTTAATAACCAATTGAGAGTCACCAAAGACTTGAACCTGTAACTACTTTATGTCAACGGCCATTTGGAGTCCAAGTATTAGCGCTTGATACTTTGCGACATTCTTGGAGAAACATTCTTTCAATGTGAAGGAGAACGGTAAGACTTCTCCTTGTGAAGTGACAAATACTATGCTTGCACCAGCTCCTCCATGATGTGTAGCCCCATCAAAGTATATTTTTCCAAGGAAGTTGAATCTCGATGGCTAACATATCTTCATCGGGAAGCTCATCAATCAATTCCCAATTGTCTAGTATAGGATGGTCTACCAAAAAATCTGCTAATACTTGTCCTTTTACAGCCTTTTGAGGGATATACACAATCTCAAATTATTAGAACTGAAGGTACCACCTTGCTAGTCAATCACTAATCGATCACTAAGAATTTGGACATACTAATTTAATGGGCTTTGCCCTGGAAATAAGATGAACAATGTGTGCTTGAAAATAGTGTTTCATTTTCTGAATTGAAAAGACTAGCATCAAACACAACTTCTCGATTGGTGAATAATTCAGCTCAGTCAGTGTCATCATCTTGCTCAAGTAATAAAGGGAATTTTCTTTGCCTTCACTATTTTCTTGAGTTAGTAAGGCTCCCACAGACCTTTCTTGTGCCACAATGTAAAGTATCAATGGCTTTCCAGTATAGAGGCCACTAGAATTGGAGGTTTCACCAGATACACCTTTATGCTTTCAAAGGCTTTGCTACATATTTGATCCCACTTGAAAGGGATCCCTTTATTCATGAGGTGACTAAATGGTTGGCATCTTCTAACTAGATTCAAGATGAATCTCCTCAAGTAGGCTAACCTTCCCTGAAGGCTTTTCAACTCATGAATGTTTTCGAGCTCAAGCATCTTCAAAATTGCATCAACTTTGGCTTGATCAATCTCAATCCCCCGATGTCACACAATAAAGCTAAGAAACTTCCCAAAAATGACCCCAAAGGCACATTTTAATGGATTCATCCTCAGTTGATACCTTCGAAGTAACTCAAACACCATTCTTAAGTCTTTCAAATGGTCACTCTTCCTTTTTGACTTCACAACCTAGTCATCAACATAATACTCAACATTTTTGTGGAGTAAGTCATCAAATATATTTTACATAACCCTTTTATATGTGGCACCAACATTCTTTAAACCAAAAAGCATTACTTTGTAGCAATAAATACCTTTAGGTGTGCATAATATTGTGAGTTCTTCATCCCTCAGTGACATTCGAATTTGGTTATAGCTAGAAGAACTATCAATGAATGGCATTGCCTCAAAACCAGTCATAACATCAATTATTAGCTCTGGAATGGGAAACGAGAACTCATCTTTAGGGCATATATTATTGAGGTCTCTAAAATCAACACAAACTCGAATTTGGTCATTCTTCTTCCTGACGGGAACAATGCTAGAAATCCATGTAGGGTATTTAACTTCACGAGTGAAGCCTGCCTCAATGAGTCTGTTAACTTCTTTCTCAATCAATAGAACTAAGCTTGGCCTAAAATGCCTTTGAGCTTGCTTTATAGGACAAGTGTTATGCTTGACTGCTAATTGATGGACTACTATTTTGGGATTTAAGCCAGGCATTTCTTTATAGCTCCAAATGAAGACATCCCTATATTCTGTGAGTATATTCATATAAGTCATTTCTTCATCATCTTCTAGAAAAGAACATAATTAAGTTGGCCTTGGTTCTTCATTAGTGCCAAGGTTAACTTCCTTTAGGAGATCTATTGTTATCTTCACTCCTTCTTCAAATTCTAGTGGGGCCTCTCTAGCATCCTCCTCTTCCTGTGGATCATTATCATTAATAGATATATGATTGCACCAAACAATACCTCCTAACTCTTCATCAATCCTCATTTGACAAGAGGCTTGTAACATGACATGAGGACCCTATGCTTTCTTTATCTTCCTCATGCTCTTTGGTATAACCCACAGTGTGAGCCCTCGCTTTTAGCATCTCTTTCCACGAAACCATGAGTTTCGTTCGTTGCTTTATCCTAGAAGGGATTACACTTTTGAAATCTTTTTAGATCATAGGTGAAACAAATGTCATTACTTTTAGGTAACTTTTCTAACGCTTGTTGTTTCTCTTTTTCAATGGGCCCAACCTTTCTAACACAGAAGTTCTCCCAACAGGCTGTCTGATTCTATCAAAGATAGAAGCCTTTTTATTAGAAGAAGCACACTCATCTTCTATAGTAATGTAGATATTGCTTTCCCTTCTTGTGGAGATATGAACTGGTGGTGGTTGCCTATAGCCTAAGCCTTCACGTTCTTGCCTAGTAGTGCCTTCTTATGAGAGTTTCCCTAGCCTAGACGGCTCGTTAGGGTTGTACCCAGCCTTTCCAAATAACTTGTAGGCATTTAGATCAAAGCCTTTTGTACATTTTGTAGCAAGTGACACATCTTGTAGCGGATTTTGAGCCATAAAACTTCCCAGTAGCTTTAAAGACAAGTTTATTGTATCAATCCATTTGATAGTAGAGTCAACCCTCCTAACACAACCCTATTTATACCTAATGATTGACCCTCCTCTTTCTTCATTTTTGGGACATAAGGAAGTGTAGAGGCTGGCTTTCCCTTCAAGGGTATAGTCTTCCCCTTATTTGGACAAATGCTGGGCTCCCCAATATCAACTTTGCCCTTTTCAATGTCTACATCAGTTGCTTGGCCTTTAAGCTTATCAGATTTGGTTGGTTTGACGCCCTCAAGGTTTATCCCTTTTCAATATAGCTCTTCAAATTGAATTTTGCATTGGTAAAATATGACTCAACTTCAGTAAAGGATTATTGTCAGCAACTATTTTACTTTCAATTCAATTTTTGAGGTACTTCAAGCATTGATAGGAAGAAGATCAGATAATTTTGTTCTCGTGCACCCAAGGCCTTCCAAGTAATATGTTATATGAAGTCTTTGCATCAATCATATGCATCCATGCACTTGGTCGCAAATCACTATATTAATTTCCAGCTTAATAGAGCCTATAGAGCTCTGCCCTCTTAATTGAATCCTTGTATCAATAAATAACTTTTGCTAAGTTCTTCGATCATGATGCCAAGCTCTTTCATTGTATGTATAGGCAGAATGTTGACCCCAGACCCTTCATCTATCAAGGTTCTATTTATCTTCTTCTCTAGTGCGTGATCCACCATGTATAAAGGACGATTATGTAGAGTTTCACCAAATAAAAGATCATCGTCTGTAAATGTGATCTTTGTATCACATGCATGTACATCTTGAAGAAGAGGTTCCATAGACTTCTTGAAATATTAGGGGGATGCTTTCGATGGGATTTCACCTATCGCTTCTTCTTTATCGCAGGAGACATCTTAGGTGAGATATCACTTGTCGTTTCTTCTTTGTTAGCAAGAGACACTTTTGATGGAGTTTCATTCATTGTTTCTCTCTTGCTAGCATTGAAATATGATACCTTAACATTATCTTGAGTATTCTCCATACAGAACGAACTTGGTAGGAATTCCCCCAAAGTTACTAGACATCATTGTTTTTGTAGTGATGTACTTCTACATTTGACCTCTTTGGACATTTGACTGACTTCTGTTTCTTTGATTTTCTCACTACCCTTTGTTTGATTGATTTCTCAAATGATTCTTTCCATGGACTAGTCTTGTTATGTCTCCGCCTAGTCATAAGAATCCAACCTTCATCATTATCTGTATCAATTTAGGACTTTTCTCTCTCTAAGACCCTTTCTCTTTAGATGCACATATTCAGATTGGGTCATGTGAGCAAAATATGATAGAGATTTGATTAGAGCTCTCCTTTCTATCATCAAGGACAATTTTCTTTTTGTTAGCTAATTGCATAATTTTATCCTTGTAGACAAAACATTTTTCAAGAGGGTGACCTACAAGTCTATGATACTTGTAATAATTTGGCTCATCAGTCTTCCCAACTTCATTGGGCCTTTTCATCTCTGGCAACTCAATAAGCTTTAGCTCAATTAATTCATCAAAAAATTTTAGGAACACCAGAATCTAGAAAAGGGTATTCTTTTTTTTGCATCTCCCTTAAGGTCAACTTTTGATTTGGACGCTCTTGAAAAGTTGTCTTTATGTTGTGCTTCTTACTTTCTTTCATGGTAAACTTCACAGGTGCTACATTGACATTCATGGTTTCTTTGTTGTCATTCTTGGGCACAAATTTGCTCCATTTCCTAGGCTTATGTTTGTCCTTTCCTTTGTGAGGGTCATGAACAGACATCCTATCTTTTCTGGCAGAAGACATGCTCAACTCCATATCATGGGGATGAGTAGCCAAGTCTTCAAAAGACTTAGGCTTGACTCCTTGTAAGATGTAAAGAAGTCCCCAGAGCATCCCTTAGATACACATTTCTATAATAGAAGCTTCACTGATCCTATATTTGCAATTTAAACTAGCATGTCTCCAACTATTTATGAAATCAATGACTGATTCATCTTTTCTCTGAAGAGTATTTGTGAGCTCTAACATGCTCATAGTGCGTCTCGTGCTATAGAAGAGATTAAGGAATTCATGTTCCAGCTACTCCCAACTATCAATAGAATTAGGCTCAAGATCAATGTACTAGTCAAATGTGTTTCCCTTTGAGGAGCAGATGAACTGCTTGACAAGATAGTACAATGTCTATACAAAGTGGACAAATTGCTTTGGATTTCCTTTGCCCACAAACTGTTGGAACTTAGGAGGTGGATAATCGATAGGCATTTTGAGGTTATCAGTCCTTGTAGTGTAAGGCTTCACATACATGTGGGAAGACTTGGTGGAGACCTCATACTTATCCTTGATAGTCCCTTCAATGAACTCCTTCAATCGATCAAGTGGGATCATCCCCTCAGGAGAGACCGGTACCTCCTTGATATTTGATGTTTGCTTCGTAGAATTTTTAGTCTTGTGAATTTCAATGCCTTTTCCAAGTGCATGACTAGATTCCCTATCTAGTAAACCATCCACCTATCCATCAACTTGTAAATGCGGGATTCTTGACTTTGCACATGCTTGGTTAATCCCTCAATCACCTTTGCCAAAGTCGTAAGATGCTCCTCCATAGATAAAGCATCAGTTACCATCACTTTCATGACCATTGGCAATGGACATTTATGTGATTCAATCTTCACAGGACTCACATCACATGAGCCTTTCTTCGCGATGGAGTTCTTAGAACTAGGAAGCCCAAGTGAAGCCAAAGTTCTTTTGATTTTTTTAGCTATACTAGTTCCTCCATCTGCAACATTTGTAGAGAATCCTACTACTTTCAGAGTTGAAGACCCAAATATAGGAATTGATGTGGATGACACATAAAGTGTTTGTTGTCCTAACATGGTAGTCTTGTTTCTCATAATAGCACCAGAGCTCCTAAGGGTAACACTAAGAATTCCCTCCACTTCAGTAGAGAACTTGGAGTCAGTAGCCTTAGAGAAAGTTGATTGGGAGTTGATCTTCTAGGAAGCCACTTGAATGTTCTTTAATGCTTGAAAAGTTAAGATGAGAGGTAGAGATTGTCCCACTAGGCGTGCCAAAATTTGTAGACTATAAATTTATATTGAGAAAATAATAATCAAGAAGGAAAATATCATGAATAATTTATAGTATTTGATTTCAAAATATGAGTGTTACAATCTCTATAATTCCTTTGATTCGCCTTTTCAAGTGTAAATTCAAGGGCTCTTAAGCTTGATATTGAATCTGAAATTCGTTCTTGAATTCGATCTTGAATTTAAATTTGTTCTTGTTCTTGTTCTTGAAATTTAAATTTGTTCTTGAGTTTGATGTTAAGTTCAAGAGCTTTTAAGCTTGTTCTTGAACTTGTGTGCTTGAATGTTTGAATTCTTGAACTTTATAGAGAAATTTATAGCGTTTAATAGATGAGATTTCTCTAGCCTTTTGTTAAAATTCTTCTCACCCCTGAATTATAAAGACCTCTATTTATAGTTGTAGAATAGAGGAATTATAATAAAAAAGACTTCCCTTCGGCCAATTAGATTTAAGTGATATGGCATGTTAGTTTTTAATGAAATGAGCTTGTCATTTTAACACATGGCATGGTCCTATTGACTTCTTTGTTTAACTTGGCATGGCACATCATTTGACACGTGGCATCAAGATGGGCCTCTTAGATGAAATAATACTGGGCTTATTAATTTGGACTCTTTTATTGTAGCCCAAATCAATTAACATGGATTTTAATTAAATTCGTATCTATTGGACTTAAATGATTAGCTCAATTATATTAATCCATAACATTTATTTGGACTAATATATTTGTGAATTTAATATAATTCAAATTATTTTAAAATTTAAATTTAATAAATTTTAAATGATTACAATGATAACTGATTCAAAAACCACATGTGATACAAAAATTGTATTGATATGATTTCAATAATTGGATTCTTTTGTGAGTATTCAATATGGATAGTCCTATTTGTTACACCCGATAGAATTATCAAAATACCCATAGAGGAGAGATTCCTCATATAACATATCATCCCAAATCATTTTCAAAAATTTGAGGTAGAAATAGTGATCAGCACGAAATATTATGTGAAAAAATGGTCTTGGTTGAATTTTAGAGCAATTGGATCAAAAGATAATTTTTTAAGCCAAGATGTAATTTCTAACAGGGTGCGCGACACCTCCATTCCATGGACTTGTCGCAAATTTGCAGTTAATTCTGGTTTTAATATTTTCTATGCGACTAGAAATTTGATCGAAATTTTTTTATAAAAAACTGTACTGTGAGGGACCAGGCCCATGATGCGAAATGAGTCCCCCATAGTTCAAAATTATTAGTTTTTGGGAGGAGCATTTCAGACTTTTTTCTACCCCTCTTAAACTTAAGGTGTAATAGCCCAGCCCGCTAGTGATATTGTCTGCTTTAGGCCTAGGTCCGTATGACTTTAAAACGCGTCACTATTAGGTGAGACATATTTACTTATATACCCAACATCTCTCCTGTGTTTTTTCGATGTTGGACTTCTCATCTTAAGATGGGTTGTTACATACACACTGTTTATGGACTCAGCATCCTTCCTGAGGTTTGCCCCATCGCATGAGATTCGCCTAGACTCAGCACTGAGGTTTGCCCCACTACACCGAAATTTGCCTATACTCAGTTTAATTCTATCCCACATCGACAAGGCCGACACAAGAGTAGCTCTGATACTATCTGTAACAACCCGACTCACTAATGATATTGTTTGGTTTGAACCTAGGCCCGTACGACTTTAACATTCATCACTAGTAGGTAAGATCTATTTATTTATATACCCAATATCTCTTTTGTGGTTTGTCTATTTGGTACTCATTATCTTAAGATGAGTTGTTACATAATTGTAATGTCCTGTAAGTTTGAAGTTGAAATTGAGGCAAAATATTAAAAATTGGGTCACTGAAATGAAAGAGACCTAAGTACATATCATAATTTAGTTCACGGACTATACAAAGGCCTCATAGATTGGGGATTTGGTCTTGGAAAAAAATTAAAGTCTAGAAAGGCAATCAAAGGCCTTGTCGTCCATGTTTGTCATAATACATAAGCTTGTCAAGTAGGAAAAGCAATCAATAGATACTAATTCAAATATCTAAAATTATATTCATAGAGTAGCTCATTTTCATGTAATTCATGTCATATGAGCATAGGTCTTTCATCATTACATATTTTATCTTATCATTAGTGTAAATCCAGTAAAATATCAAAATACCCCTAGAGAAAAGATGTGCGCATGATGCGTCTTTTCATGCTCCAATGACAAATCTGAGGCCGAACATGTGATTAGCATAAAACAATTAAGTGG
Source organism: Solanum sejunctum (assembly GCA_025642045.1). Lineage (NCBI taxonomy): Eukaryota > Viridiplantae > Streptophyta > Magnoliopsida > Solanales > Solanaceae > Solanum > Solanum sejunctum. The sequence goes on from JAOTQJ010000096.1 coordinate 890,608, forward strand.
AGGAGCGGTCTTGTTGATTTTTAGAGCAACCAAATTAAAAGATAATTTTTCAATGCAAAAATGAATTCTAGTGAGAGTGTGCGACAGATGTGCGACGCGCATCTGGCATGGACCTACACTTAATTTGGTCCAAAAATTTTCTACAGGATTAAAAAAAATATTAGGAGAATTTTTGATGAAAAATCCCAAAAATACACTAGGTTCGCGTCGCCGACCCCGTATACTCGAGTTGAACTTTTTCTTTAATTTCATGAGGAGTATTCTAGACCTTTTTCAACCCCTCCTAAATTAAAATACGATCTAAAATGAGTCATTTTGAGCTAAAAAGGGTTTTAAACCTCATTCCTAAGCCTTTCTAACTTCTTGAAAAAAGACTAGTGCTAAAGAGAAGAGAAGAGGAGCATAATTTTGAGGAGAGTTCTTCAGGGTTGATTGTCCAAAAGCTTCACACCAGGTATGTAAGGCTAAACTAAAGTATGGAATTATTCTTCCATGTGATCCAATGATGGTAATATAATAGAGGAGTTGAGAGTCTCATGAGTCTACATACATGATTCTTGAATATTTTCTTGAAAATTATGTACATACTACGTGTATTTTCATATGTTGATAATCATCATATACATGATTTCATGAGTTATTGTATAACCCTATATGTTATTTTGTGAAAGCATGCCTGAATGAACCTAGAGATGGAATCTAGAGCCTTGACTTGAGTATGTTGATTGAAATCTTGATGTGAGTATGAGGTTGAGTTAATTGATCTTGATAATCCCATGAGTATTCATAATTGAGTTCTAGAGGTTTGTCCAATTGACTTCTTCTTAATGATGATCTGAGTTCTTGAGTTCTTAAATAAACACTGACGTGATAAGTTGATTGAGATGTTAGGCCGAAAGACCCCCATTGAGCTAAGTTATTAAGATGATGAGAGTCTCCATGAGACTAATTAAGTTGATGAATGCCTTTATGAGGCTATTTGAGATGATTTGACTGAGCTAAGGAGTTTTATGAGCATTGAGTCTTGGGAGGAGTATCGTGCACCAAAATGAATAAGAGTAAATCCAACTCACACTTATTAACTACGCTGGCAAGCATAGGTGAGGATAGAACCATTATATTGAGGTTCCCCTTGAGTTAAAGTCCCTAAAACTAATAGAGGACTTGTTGATTGAGGCTAGATCCCTGGTGAATTGATTCGTTCTTTACCTGGCAAGTACGGAACGACTGTGGCAGCATCATCAGGATTGTTGTACAATCATTGACTTATAAGTGATTATTGTCGGATAAGAGAAGCTCCCAAATAGTCCCCACATTGAGTACTCTGAGTCGAGTTGAGTTAAGTTCCATTGAGTTAAGTTGAGTTTAATCGATGAGGTTTGATTGGTTGATAGGTCACTTGTCTACTCTTTATTTTTACTTTAGATAGACACTTGAAGTTCTGATTAAGTATATTCTGAGTTGATGTTATTTCTATATTATTCTACCTGTTTTTGTTTCATTCAACCATTTTACATACTCGTACATTCCATGTACTGACGTCTCCTTTGGACTACATCATTTTTATGATGCAGAGGCAGGTACTAAAGCTCTTAACAGGTGCACCATTGAGGATCTGAGCATTTAGCTGAGTTGGTGAGCCTTCTTTGCTTCGGAGGATCATTGCTTTATTTTCATCTAGCTTATTAGAGTTAGACTTGAATTAGCTTTACTTTTTATTTAAGGTAGTCATGGGTCTGTCATTGGCACCATTTGATAGTGATATAGGCTTCGTAGACTAGAGTTAGTATTAATGTTGAGAGTTGTTGAGCTAGTTTATTTTCTACTAGCCTATTTATTTAATGTGATATTTGAGACTAGATTGTCTGTGTTATCTTTAGACTTCTGTTGATTTATTAGTTGATAAATGAATGAATGAATGTGATAAGGCTAAGTGGTTCACTTGGGGACTAGCAATAGTTTTTGAGTGTCGGTCACGTCTAGGGTACCCTCCCGAAGCGTGACAATTGGGATCTTAAGTCACCTTTTGATCTTTAATCACCCTTTCTCTTAGACTTGTATAAACAATTTTTTATAGGGAATATACCTATGCCAAAGGGTCCCCACTCTTTGGATGATCAGGAGTTGAGCTGCACACCTCCAAGCTTTATTATAGATAGAAAGATACATGGAGGGGGGGCATAAACCTTACCTCCACCCTAAGATGGTACACAAAAGGCCAACCTACTAAGGTTGGCCAGATTGCCCCAATCTAAAGACATGAAGAAAAGATATAAAAGCCCTGAGAGAGGACTCCTCTCCATACAATCAAACTAAAATAAATAAATAAGGGAGTCTATCCCCTTACATGGCAAAAAGAGAAAAGAGCTTAACTAATCCTAAGAGAAAAAAGAAGCAGACAAAGAAATTAACTCACAGTCCAAGGGAAGAACCAGAATACCAAGTCAGAGCACTGACTAAAGGGGCGTTTTGATCTTCTTTAGCTTTCTTCTTTTGAAAGTAACCATCTCCACCTTGTCTAGATAATACAAAGCTCTTGCCTCTTTGGGTAATTGCTGAACATTAAAATAAACTTGGGGAGTGGTGAAATTATGACTGGATTTTGCTAGAACATCAGCCATAGAATTTGCTTCCCTCAATGTATGTATGCACCTGAAAGATTCCAGCTGGTTGCGACTTGTAGCAGTCTAGTCAGTACCTGGTTGATATGCCAAGGAGGTCCCATATGCTGATTGATCCATTTGAACAACAACTGAGAGTCAACTTCAAGAATTACTTTAGTATAGCCCATCTGCAAACACCAAGTAATCCCAATAAATGGAGCACCCATTTCAGCCTAGTTATTAGAGTCATGTGCCAGATGAGTAGACTATGCAAGCATGAAATCCCTATCCTTATTCCTCATAATACCCCCGACATCCATTCGATTACCTTGAAATTCATGAAATTAAATTAAAAACATTAAAAATCATGTAATTTGAATAAACTCGTACTTAATTGAGAAGAAACATATCAATAAGAATCATAATTAAAAGAATCCACTTTGACCTTCATGATCACATGATGAAATTGGAGGGAAATATGCATGTAAAACCTCAATGTTATCCAACTTATACCAAATCATACATAATTTATAAAAATAATATCAATTTAATACGTAATTGAAAATACTCATCATCCATGTCAATTGTCATGAACCGTAGGAAGAATTTTATCAAATTCATGGAACTCATCAAATTCATGTAACAACCATTAATTCATATCAAAACAAATTTATAATTATAGTTGCTGTCATTTCTTGACTTTGTAGCTAATTTTTTGAGTTTTGGTTGATTGCCTATTTTGTGCTAATTTTCAATCCGAAATTAGTTTTTATAGTGTTAATTAAGTTCAGAATGCCATTTGGGACCAGTTTTTATGGCTAATTCTAAAATATTGGATGTGGGTCCCACAATGATAGTTTTAGGCTCTAAAATTGGTCCACCTCTATTTCTTGTTGTGAGTCCGTTTTTGACAGTGTGACAGTGTTCGGAGGTCGTGCAAAAGGGAAAAGCTTTGGTAAAGTGAATTGGAACGTGCGTGATCGGCGTAAGGTAGGCTATGATTTTCCTTTTTTAGATTGAGATGGTTAGTGTCTTATATTAAATTAATTAGAATTTGAGCAGGGTAGTTAATTTACTTATTTCTAGTGTTAGAAGTCATTTTACCGGCCTAGTTGATATTACCGGGAAGCCGTAAACTCATAGTATGTCTTGTTAGTGTATTGCATTGTTAGTAGTGCTATTTTCCCATAGATTTTTTATTCGTGGTAAGCATGTGAAGTTGTTAGAAATAGTTGTGGCTAAGTAATTATTGTGAGCCGTGGTAATTATAGCATGTGTAGCCTTTCGGGTACTTGGGGTACTTGTGAGCATTTGATCATTGTTTATACTTGGTAAGCTTGCTAGTATTATTGTTGGTTTCCTGCTACTAGTTAGTGAAGCACGTTGGTCTTAGTTTAGGATAAAGACCTTTACTTTAGAAGATCTGGCGTATCTCCGACTGGCTTAGATCCTTATCGAACAGTACAACAAACTAGAGTATGTAGTTGGACCTTAGCAAAGGAGTAACTCTGCACTGATGAAAATTGATATCCATAATTTCCCCTCGCCCTTCCAATTACCACGGTACGCTGATAACCTTAGACCTTATGACTACCTTGCCTCAGTTTTGATTGAAGTTTGAGTACAGTTAATGACTCATTCTATGTGTGGAAATTCCTCGAACCTCATGGAGGTAATTTTGGACTTGGTTCAGTATGGAAAGAAAGTCTTGATGATTATCAGGCCCTCGTGGAGAAAGTTTATGATTCGGTTCCTCATTCGGCTATTTATATAGAGTATAGGTGTTCGAGGCCTCGTTTTCTAGAGTTATTATTACCAAGTCATCGAGTTTGAGGCCTCACTTTTACAAAGCTATATGTTTCCTAGAGTATTGGGTTCGAGGCCTCGCTTTTATAGGACTATGATTACGTTGATATTGGGGTTTGAGGTCTCACCTATACAGAATTATGATTGAGTTGGTATCAGGGTTCGAGGCCTCACTTATAGAATTATGATTACCTTGGTATCGGTGTTTAAAATCTCATTTTTATACAATTATGATTACCTTAGGTGTCAAGTTTGAGGCCCCACTCGTTCAAAGCTTTTGATCACTTAGATCATCAGGGGTTCGAGGCCCCGATCCCTTAGATTCATGACCCCTACAATGTTCTACTATAGGAAAATTCTAGATCCTAACTATCTTAGTATAGACAGTTTATTCACTTGGGGTACTTATGGGGTTCTCTTAAGTTTTACTTTAAACTACGTATGTGTGTCCTAGTCGGGTGTAGTTGGTGTAGATCTTTTAGCTAGATTAGTCGTCTCTGTTGTTATCCTTTCCTTGTTATAGATGTTTCTACCGGACTTCTATTTTGATTTGATTCCTCTTCTTCATATTGTTTTTACCTATTTTGATCAGCCGACATATGATGCCTACTATGTTCTTTTTCATTTGGTACTCATACTACACTCTGTATCTCCTTTTATGGTGCAAGTCTAGCACCGCTCACCAGCATAGATAAATCAATCTTGCAGCAGCTTGCACTGGAGACCAGGGTGAGCACATTTTGTCTCCTTAAGCTTATTGGCCTGTCTTATGTGCATGTTTTGAGACTAGTCAGACCTTTGTATATTTTGGTCCACTTTTAGGACTTGTACTCCTTGTGTATAAAAGTTTTGTACTAATGACTTCCAAGTTATAGGAGGGTTTCTTGTATATTTGTATTTATGTATTTTCAGTTAGTTTCTATTTTGATTCTTCTTTATTATTGCTTTTTTGCTTAGCCTATGTTAGTCTCCCCTAAATACCAATTACTTATAGTTCTTGATTACGGGCTGACTTGCCTATTGGTGGATCATAACAGGCACCATCATAGCTTGAGAAATCGAATTGTGACACAATAAAACTAACTTAAGCCTCAAAAGACCAAATTGCCCTCAAAACAAGTGAAAAATAAGTTGAAGCTCTATGTAAACCTAAAATCTTTCGTGACATACCAAATAAGGGATTGTTAGAAGAAAGCTCCTACAGTGGACAACTATAACCCTTTGTATAGGTTGGGTGCTTGTTTAAGGCCATAAAGTGCTCGCTTGAGACGGCAAACAGAGATAGAATGATTTTCGAAGATGAATTATCGGCATCTGGCACTTTACTATCGAAACTGTGCTCTGAAGATTTTTTTAAAGTAACCCAGTCAGATGTCTCAAAAAGGGTAGTGATCTCCCCCTGAAATGTATCACAACCATAAAGAGAGGAAAGGGGAGATGTTGGAGTTAAGGACTACGCAGAGGGGTAGAGATAGCCTGAAAAAGTATTATGGAGGTGATTAAACATCATATGGTACAACTTTATATCATCGAGGACATGACCTTAAATAGAAAGGAATGGAGGTCACCTCCTGAATCCAATGAAATTGTCATAAATTCATTTCGAGCATTCAAAATCAAAATGTCTACCAAAATCAACTCAAAGGATAAAATTTGATAAACTTTCAACCTAAGACTTCAAATGCATGAAACAACTCTGAATCTGAAATCGCCAACATTTCTAGATTAAATCCTACATCCTAGAATGAAACTGACAAAATTCTATTCTGGGATTCAAAACTCCGATTGTCACCAAAAATTATTTTTGAATAACTTAAACCTTCAGAACTATAAAACTTCTAAAGTCTCAACTTTTTAATGAAATAGCAAAATTAACTTCATAAACTAATCAAACATGACTCAAGAATACTATAGAAAGGGATAAAAAAAAATTTAAAAAAAAAAAAGAATCCCAAAAGTTACCTTTAGGGTCATTACAAGTTTCTTGAACTTCCTTTATTCTACATTGAATCGTTGTTGTTGGTTTTAGATCTGAAAATACTACATCGAAAATCTTTTAACTACTTGCCATTTTAGGTTCTATGAATATAGATTCTCTAAATATTTGAACCCTTTAGTTCATTAAATTGAATTCCGCCATCTAGCTTTTTAGTATTTCGTTTAACTATGCTATATATTCATAGTACTTGCCTTAATTTTCTTGTATGAAATGTATTGTTTAAAATTTTTTATTCGGTATTTGGTATTTGCATTGAGTCCGACTTATCTAAATTCATGTCGCGTAGGATCCCGTTCGAGACTTCCTATTAAGAATTTTTTATATTCAAGTTCAAGATCAATACCTCTGGTTAAAGAAAGAACAACTCCATCCATTACATCTGATCATTTGATGGTGTGTGAAATGTGTTTATTATTTATATCCCTTTTCCTATTTTCAGATTTCATTAGCTTTTTTCCTTGCTCTCAATTCTTTTGAATCTCAAATCATGTATTCATTAGGGTCGCTCAATAAGATTGAGGGCTTAAAATCAAACTCCATATAGAGATCTTGATTTTATTTTCTAGTTGACGTATATAAATTGAACAGCGATTAGAACAATAACATATTCAATGTAATCCTATAAAAAAAAACTTGAGCAAGGTAGGATGTATATAAACCTTATGAAGTAAGAATATAAACAATATAGTTTTTCGAAGAAAAAATAAAATAAAATAAATATAATAATAGAACCAAGCTCAAGAATTTTAGAAGTTGATATAATGATATCAAATAATTTTACTTCTATCAAAAATATTCGTATTAATCTGATGGGCCTGCAGCAGGAGCAAAAATGGGCCTGCAAGCCCAAAAAGATGTGGAATAACCTGGGGAATATTTCATCTGTCTTCAGTAATTGGGTTTATTGTTTCAAAAGCTTAAACTTGATTTGGTTTGGTTTGAACAAAATTAAATTGAAAATCAAATCAAATCGCAAATCGAGTCAATCCGAGAGAAAAAATTCGACTAATAGTTTACTTTGACTTATTTGGTATTGAAAGAAATTCTACTATATTTGGTTTGATTTGATCTTTAATTTAAAAAATCAACCCGAGACTATACTAATCCAACATTATTTTATATATGTAAATATAAAATTTACCTTTTAACATATTATTTTAATTTTAACTTAGAATTTTAGATGGTCTAATAAAAGTTATAATCCATAGATATTAGTAGGAACAATTACCTTTTTGAGCTTTTTTAAAATAAAATATTAACTATTTTTAAATATACTTTTTATTTATTATCTAGGAATACCATTTAGAAAATCATCTATAACAACTGTATTATGCATTAAAAGTGAATATTATAGATATTAAAAATGAATTATACATGTAATATAAGTGTATTATATTATGTATAAAAATGAATTTGCATTCAATTTAGATGTATTGTAAGTGTTTTAAAATGTATTAAACTTATTTTGATTAAGAAAAACATCTAAATTATATGTGTAAAGTGAATTACATATGTATTAAGATAAATTTACATATCAATAAATGATAAATAATATTTAAATATGGTATATTTAGGTAAGTTTTTTAAACTAATAACTCTAAAGCACAAAATCAAAAATCAAATCAATACTAATACTAGCAAAAAAACATTAATCCAACACTAAGAGTGATAATAATAATGAATATTTGTTCTTTAGTTTTACATTTGTTTAGATAATTAAAATACATAACCTAATTTTAATTTCTCTTTAATGTTTACTCGTGTAATTAATAAGTACTTTTCTCACTTATTTTATCATGATTTAGTATTTTAAAGTTATGATATTTTCATTATGACTTATTTTATCATGATTTAATACTTTAAAATTAGGATCATCTTCATTATGACTAATTTTTTTATGTGATCTCATTATTATTTTTTGTTGAATATTTTTGTGTCTTCACTAATAAGATATTTTGTGTTTTTCTTAAAAATATTCTAGAATTTTGTGTTTTGGTAAGAGTAAAGAAATATTTGAATTACATGTTGATTATATATTTTTATAAACACTTTATCAAAATATCCTAAACACGAGAATTTTGAAAAAAAAAAAACTCGAAAATTCAAAAAAAAACCGAAGTTGAATAACCCGAGTTTAATTAGTTTGGTTTGATCTATATATTAAAAAATTCAACACAAATAATTTAATTTAATATTTAAAAAATCTAAACTAACTCGATCCATGTACACCCCTAGTTACAAGTATTTTTGAGACATTAATATTTGAATTTCATTACTTGAAATAATATGAATATATAAGCATCAAATAATCTCTATGTTCTTATACAAGATTTTATTTAAAAAAAAAAAAAAACCCAAGAATTTTAATTGTTAGGCAACTATGTTTAATCTGTTGATCAATCAAATGTTAACAGATTATCTAAGGTGCTTAAAAACTTTCAAACTATTTCTCGTATATCATTTCACACCGAAAAGAGGTATATCTACCTCCAGCAACAACAAGAATCGAACCATAAGCTCCTATGCTGAGAGCATTTCTAGACAATCACTAGAACCCTTACCCAACATAGTCCAGACTTATCATAACCAAGTCACTATTCAAACATATTCATTGTTGTTGTGGAAAATATTGATAGGCAGTTGAAAAATTTCATGGATGATAGCAGATATTATACAGGAAATCAGAGAGTTTATGCAGATGAAAACACATTTTCCAGCATATACTTCCAGCTTGTTTAGATGGTGGTTTGTCATGGTTTCATAATATATGGTACTGTATGGTATGATATCATATCGTACAGTACAATACTGTACAATATTTGGATAGACTATAAGGGTTTGCTACTATTTAATGATAATTTGTTGTTTGATTTGATTATATGGTACTATATCATAACTTTATATAATGAGAGATTCGAAAAAGATACAAGGAGCTTTGTGATTGCAGATGCACAAAAGCATCTGGAAGAAAGTGAGTTCACCCATGGCGGAAACATCGGCGGAATAGAAGGGTTCCTCTGGGAGGGAAAGGAAAAAATACAAATAGAAAACCCTACAAACTTTATACGTTCATGTATAGCATACGTGTTTTGGGCTTAGTCCAGTTTTGGGCCAAGCTATTTGTTAGTGTATGTCAGATAATAAATTGGAACTCACCCAATTCCATTTTGTAATGATTTTTTTATTAAATAAAATCCTAATTATTATAAAAAATAAAATAAAATAAAATAAAAAAACCTTATCCAACTCTAATTTAAAAAATAATTTTTCAAATTACCTTATTAAATGATTTTCTTAATTTCTTAAAAATTAAGTGGTAAATATTATTTTTTTCATATAAAAAAACATTTTTTTCGTGAGAATTATGAAAATATTTGGAACTTAGTTTCGAAATCAATCTAAACAAGAACCAGTCCTAAACATACTGCTACTTCATAATCTCCTTATAAATTCATTCAGTTAGTTTTAGCTTATTTTTTATTTACAATTTACTCACTCTTTATCCTAATTTATATGATATGGTTCATGTTTTGATAAGGGTGAGTATTCAGTTCTTCGGTTCTGTTTTAGTAAATTTTGATTTGGTTCTTCGATTTTCGATTTTGAAAAGGTGTGCACCATATACCAAACCAAAAATATTTCGGTTCGGTTCAATTTTTTTCAAGTTTGATTTAATTTTATTCGGTGTATCTAAAATGATTTTTTGGTGCACACTAATGAAAAATAAAATGAGGACAAAATCAAAGTATAAGACACTTAAAAACTTAAAACTATGTTAAGTAATGATGTGCTTCCATGAAACACTTTTGTGCTTAAAAAATTATATTTATTTTTGCCAAGAACATGTGCCTCCAATTATTGATTGAGGAAAATAAGCAAGAAGACATCCTTTACATGACATAAATCGGTAAAAATATGTTTGAATTTCTCTTGAAAAACAATATTTCAAGTTAACTATATGAATTATAAATTTGTTACTACTTTGACTTGATTCATGAATGATTTAATTGCTACTTCATTTATATGTATATAAATATAATCTTATTTTTATTATCTAATATATGTATATTTTTTTAAAAAATAAAAGTTCAATTCTTCGATGCATTAAAATTTTGAGATCCTACACCGAGCACTGAACCAAAGAACTAAACTTTTAAAAAAATAACATCGGCATCAAACCGAAGAACCAAAGAACCAAGACCGAGGAACCGAATTAATTCAATTCGGTTTAATTTTTCGATATTTGTGCTCTTCCCTAGGTTTCGAGAATCAAACAACAAATTCATTGATCGTGATTTCTTAATCTGTTATTTAAATATTTTAAATTATTAATTTTAGTGACTTACTCTCTCAAAATATTTTTTAAAAAAATTGACTCTTAAAATAACACTCATAGTGTAATTAGGGACTAATTTTGGTGAACAAAATAAAGGCCAAAATAAGACACAATGACTATGTACAAGAAATTCCACTACTCCCCGCTCAGCTGTACCTTCTTCAGCAAGGCTATATCCAAATTCGGAATTCCCTTTTCGATTCGTTTCTTCTCAATCCCATTAGGGTTTTTTACTTCTCTTCTTTCTCTGTCTTTTGGGTATTTTTTTCCTTCTCTTCTTGCTCTTTCTCGCAGTCTCTTCTATTTACTCTGTTTCTTTTTCAAGACAAAACAATGGGTGCTTTGCTTTGTGTTTAGGACTGATTCTTGTTTAGGCTGCGTAGCTGTAATCTGATTCAGATTCTTTCTTCTTTTTATTGTTTTTTTTGTTGACGTATGTCTCCTCATCTATGGGTGGGCTGGCTTTTTAACAATGCTCTGTTCATCTGTTTACTTGCATTTACTCTGTTTCTTTTTTCAGGCAAAAGGACCAGTGTTTGTGCTCTGGATGTTCATTATTGTTTATTTTTTTACGTGAATTGAACTCTTTTTGTTTATAGCAACAACCCCTCGTTGGGGTTTTTCCATGGATATTAGATTTTGATGTCATTTATGTGTGTGTGTTATCTAGATTCTCATTTTTGTTTATTTTACGTGAATTGAACTCTTTTTGTTTATAGGAAAAACCCCTCGTTGGGGTTTTTCCATGGATATCAGATTTTGATGTCGTTTATGTGTGTGTGATCTAGATTCTCATTTTTGTTTATTTTACGTGAATTGAACTCTTTTTGTTTATAGCAAAAACCCCTCGTTGGGGTTTTTCTATGGATATCAGATTTTGATGTCATTAATTTGCGTTTGTTTTCACCATCTATAGGTGTATTTGAGCAAAATAAAGAGTGTCTGATTCTCCATTTTCGTTAATATATGTGTCACATTCAAAATGTTGTTTGATATTCCCCACTGATTTTTACTTTGTCTGTTTTCGATCTTGTATTTGCACTCTATTTGTTGGCGAAAGATGGTATTTTTTGTTACTCGAATTGATTATCGTCATGTATCTTAGTTGATTTATCTGATGTGCAATTTGTCTGTTCAATACTAGTATACACGTTTCCTTATCTCTGATGTTTGTATTACATCCCTTTTACTTGGTTTTGAGGAGCTTTAGCGTAACTGGTAAAGTGGTGGAGGCCATATAGTTGTGATTCCGTCCTTCCCTGGAGCCTGTGTATGCATATGTATTATGTTGGAAAACAGATCTGTATGGGTTGAAGAAGATGAAGGAGAAGGAAGAAGAAGTTCTTCTTTTTAGAGAGAAGATAGAGAAATAATATTAGAGAGGGAAAGTAACTTCGTGATAACACTCAATGAGTAAACTCCACGACAATAGGGCTATATATATTAATGATATCCCAATATTTATAATTACATAGACTATATGTATACACGGAGAATAAACAGTACCACCTACCAGTGGGGGGCTCCCGCCCTCCACACCTCCCAGCAACCTCACCACGGAGGTTGAATCGCGATAGCTGCTAAATATAATATTAGGCTCCACTACCTAACAATTCTCCCACTTGGAGATTGATCCACTCAGCCTCCAAAACACAATACATGTATTCAAAAAAATGGTTCCTTTATCATCAATACATTCACCCCCATCGCAACACTTTCTTCTATACAACCTACAGAAGACCAACCGTGGCTTTGCACAACCTCAGTTTTTCAACATCAACACACTTGGTCAACATGTCTGCTGGATTCTTTGCACCCTCTATCTTCTCCAAACACATGTCACCATTTTCTACTAACCTCCGTGTGAAATGGTTCCGTCTTTGGATGTGCTTTTTCTTCGAATGATATATTGGATTCTTCACCAACTATATGACACTTTGACTATCTGTATAAAGAATTTTGTCGCGCTGTTTCCTGCCTAATTCTTTCAGATAATCCACCAGCCATATCATTTCTTTTTCAGCTTCAGCTATTGCTACGTACTCAGCTTTAGTCGACGAGAGGGAAACACACTTCTGAAGCTTAGACATCCAGCTTACTGCTGTTCCATCAATAGTGTAGATGTACCCGGATGTGCTCTTACTCGAATCCACATCTCCACTCAGATCAGCATCCACAAAACCTGTAGGATTACCTTGCCATTACCATAACAAAGTGAAGTATTAGATGTACCTTTCAAGCATCTCAGAAGCCACTTCACATCTTCCCAATGCTCTTCTCCAGGATTTACCATGAACCTGCTAACAACTCCCATTATATGTGCTATATCAGGTCTAGTGCAGACCATAGCATACATCAAGCTCCCATCTGCAGAACCATATGGAACTTGTGCCATGTGTTCACGCTCCTCAATTGTCTTTGGTGACTGCTCCCAACACTGATCATTTTCGGTCCTGTGAAAACCATTCTTGCTCATGAAGGAGTGGAACTTCATATACCACTATTAAGGTGCTTGCTTTTGCCCGTAAAAGCTCCTGGTGAGCTTGCACACCATGTGTTCCTTGCCTGGAACTACAAATCCTTCAGGTTGTTGCATATAGATTTCTTTATCCAAATTTCCATGTAAGAACGTTGTTTTTACATCCATTTACTCAAGATGTAAATTCTCTTATGCAACAATACTCAAAAGGATTCTAATAGTAGTTAATTTCACAACAGGAGAAAATATTTCAGCATAATCAATACCTTTTCGTTGTGAATATACTTTAACCACCAGTCGAGCCTTGAACCTCCTTTTTCCATCTGATTCAACTTTGATCCTAAACACCCACTTGTTCAGCAAAGCTTTTTTCCCTGCAAGCAACTCAGTCAACACCCAAGTGTTGTTCTTCTCAAGTGAAGTCATCTCATCATCCATGGTTTGCTCCCACTTGATTGAATCCTCCACCTATAAGGCCTCATCAAAAGACTCTGGTTCTCCTTCATCAGTCAGCAACAGATAATGCAATGAAGGTGAATACCTATCTGGTGCCCTGATGGTTCTGGATGATCTCCTCAACTTCTGCTCTGGTGTTACTTATTCCACCTCAGGTTTTTCAGCAATAGTCTCTGGGGTTTCTTCAGTTTCAGTGGCAACATTGTTAGGCGAAGTCCTCTGCAACTCAACTTCAACTCCCACTTGCTTTGCATTCTCTAAACCCGATGTATCCTTGTCCTTGTACAAGACGTTCTCATCAAATGTCACGTCAAAATGCCTTAGGATTTTTCTATTTTTATCATCCCAAAACCTGTAACCAAACATATCAGAACCATAGCCTATGAAGTAGCACTTCACAGCCTTAGCGTCAAGCCTGTCTCTCTTCTCCGGATCAATATTAACATAAGTTGTGCAACCAAAAGTCCTCAAGTGAGAATACTTGAGTTCTTTTTCCATCCATACTTCTTCTGAAATCTTGATGGTCCTTTGTTAATCAAATATGCAGCCGTGTTCACAGCTTTTGCCCAAAACATCTTTGGCATTCTAGAATGTATCCTTATGATTCGTGCATGCTCATTTAATGTTCTGTTCATCCTCTCAGCAACTTCATTCTGCCTCGCCTTTCCGAGAACTGTTCTCAACATTCTGATTTCCTCAGCTACACAGAGTGCCTTAAATTTTGACTTGTCATACTCCCACCATTATCAGATCTCAGACATTTGATTTTTAACCCCGTTTGATTTTTAACTTCAGCTTTCCACCTCTTAAAGGTAGCAAACACATCTCATTTGTGCTTGAGAAAGTAAATCCATACCTTCCTGCTGAAATCATCAATGAAGGTAACATAGAATCTAGATCCAGCAATTGACGAGACTGGAGATGGTCCCTAAACATCTATATAGACCATTTCCAATGGCTCTTTCCTTAATTCTGCACAACCTTTGTGAAGCTAACTCATTTCTGTTTACCCATAACACAACTCTCACAAAGTCCCATATCAACAGCTTTCAGGCCATCCAAAACTCCCTTGGCAACCAGCATCTTCATTCCTTTGGTGCTCATGTGTCCAAGTCTATTATGCTACAGACTTGAACTGGAAGTACCCTCAGCAATAGCAACTGCATTTATATACCCTGCAGTAGTGTATAAAGTTGCATATTTTATGCCACGTGCTACAACCATAGCACCTTTCACAATCTTCCATGAGCCCTTTCCAAGATACACTTCATAATCTGTACTATCCAACTGACCAATAGAGATTAGATTTTTCTTTAGTCCAGGAACATATCTTATATCCTTCAACGTCCACTGATTACCGGCTGGAGTGTGTATACAAACATCCCCTCTTCCGTGAACCTCTATAGGCTTATTGTCAACAAGATACACTTTCCCGAAATTTTCAGACTTGAAATTTCTAAACAATTCCTTGCTTGGAGACGAACGAAAGGATGCACCCAAATCCAATATCCAGGACTCGAGTGGGTTGTCCACACTAAGGATTAAAGCATCTCCAATTTTGAAATTTACAGAATCGTTATTATCTCTAGATTTATGATTCTATTTTTTCTTAGGTTTCTTGCATTCATTTTTGACGTGACCCTTCTGTCCACAATTCCAGCACTTCACATTTGATCTATCATGTCCCTTTGACTTTTGATCTGCCATGTGTGTTTTGTCCCTTCGATTTGCTTCTCCCTCTTTGATCAACACTGAGAGCACTACCCGATGAATCCCTAATTTCTTGCTTTCGAATACTTTTGCTGAGAATTACATCTCGGATTTCATCAAACTTAAGTTTCTCAGATCCATGAAAACTGTTAATTGCAACAACAACACTACCCCAAGATTCGGGCAAAGATGACATCAAAATCAATGCTTTAACTTCATCATCGAAATTAATCTCCATAGAACTCAGTTGACTAACAATCATATTAAAATTATTTATATGATATGCAACAGGTCCACCCTCCGACATCTGTAAATTAAATAATCTACGTATTAAGTATACCTTGTTAATTGCAGAGGGTTTCTCGTACATATTCGCCAGCGCCTTCAACAAATTCGCCATTGTTTTTTCCTTGATGATGTTGACAGCCACGTTTCTGGATAAAGTCAACCGAATCAAACCCAACGCCTGACGATCTTTGAGCTTCCAATCTTCTTCTTTCATGGATTCCGACTTCACCCCAGACAAGGGTTCATGAAGATCTTTTCGATACAGATAATTTTTGATTCGCATCTTTCAGAAACCAAAATCAGATCCATCAAACTTTTTGATTCTGATTTTTGAACTCTCCATCTGCACAGATCGTAGTGATTCCAGCCCTATGGTGGGCGCCAATTGTTGGGAAACAGATCTGTATGGGTTGAAGAAGATGAAGGAGAAGGAAGAAGAAGTTCTTCTTTTTAGAGAGAAGACAGAGAAATAATATTAGAGAGATAAAATAATTTCGTGGTAACGCCCGATGGCTAAACTCCATGGCGCTAGGGCTATATATTAATGATATCCGAATATTTATAATTACATAGAATACATATATATACGGAGAATAAACAGTACCACCTAACATTTGGGGAGTCTCGGTGGGGGGCTCCCGCCCCACACACTCCCTGGCAACCTCACCGCGGAGGTTAAACCGCGACAGCTGCTAAATATAATATCAGGCTCCACTACCTAACATATTATTCTTGGCAATCTGTAGGATTTTATATGAAAAATGTACTGTTAATCTATCTGTTTTATCTTCAACTATATGAATTTATGAACACTCTGTTATTGATACTGTAACCAAATGGTATGATCACATTACATCAGTAAGGATTGACCAAAAAATATCTGGTGCCTCTATCCTTTTTGGTAGCAGAACTATTTTATAGGAAGATTATCTGATTCTTCTGGCTTTATATAGGTTTTGCTGAAAGATGTCGTCGATATCGTCGGAAGAGGAAACAGATATTAGTGAATCAGAGATGGAGGAATGTGCTGATAACTAGTGTCAAAAGTTAAAGGAAGGATATGGGAGTGAAAAGATTTCTGGTGAAGTTTACCAATGTCCATTCTGTCCTGGAAGAAAGAAGCAGGCCTATAGCTTCAATGATCTTGTCCAACATTCTTCAGGAGTGAGCAAGGGGGGCTCACAACACAGGAAATTGAACGATAAGGCGAAGCATTTAGGCCTATCAAAGTACTTGAAGACCAGAGATACCACTCCACTGCCTGATGACATGGAAACTGAAATACTACAGCCAACAGATGATCATGGAAATGATGCTGATGAGAAATATACATTTCCGTGGATGGGAATTGTAGCAAATCTTCCCGTTCAGTTGAATGGTGGTCGTTATGTGGGAAATAGCGGCTCATGGTTCAGGGATGATTTGAGAAAGAAAGGGTTTAATCCATTGAAGGTACATCCCTTGTGGAACTATAGGGGTCATTCAGGGAAAGCCGTGGTCGAATTTGGAAACTATTGGAGTGGATTTGCTAATGCAATTAAGTTTCAAAAGAGTTATGAATCACAACATCAAGGGAAGAAGGACTATTTGGTTTCACAAAATAAGGGAGATAAATTATATGGTTGGGTTGCAAAGGCTGATGATTACAACACATCAGACATAATCGGTGACTATCTGCGAAAAAATGGAGATCTAAAATCCATCTCTGAAGTTGAAGCAGAAGAGAAGCGCAAAGCTGATTCGCTTGTCTCTAATCTGAATAATACAATCGAGGCCAAACGTAAGAGCCTCATGGAGATAGAGAGCAAATGCAATGAAACTTCCATGTCTCTAAGCAACATGATGAATGAAAGAGATGCGATGATCAAACAATATAATGAAGGTACATATTTCTCCTCTAGATATTAGTTAGTTTAACATCACACTTTGAATTTACATTAACAAACACTTTCTATTTACTACAGACCTACAAAGGACTCTGAAGAATGCTCGTGATCAACTCGAATAGACGTTGAAGAATCAAAATTACAGAAAGCATTTGCTCTAAGGTATCCAAATTATAGAATGTGCAGTGCTGTTTAACTGATTGACTAAACTGGTTAGCAAAACAAGAAGATATAAGCATATGAAGGAATAGATTACTACCTATGAGGTACAAAATAACAAGTTTTAAGAAATAGCCTTGTCATATTTGTTGAACTAAAATAGTGGATAGACATGAGGACCTAAATAGGCAACTTCATCTGGATTTTATTGACAATTCAAACAAGTTGCATTCATCCATCACTCTCATTTTTCCATGGCTAAGTTACATGCATCTGAAATCTTCTTCTTTGCAGATATGCTTGTAAAAACTGAAGCTACAAGAATCTAGTATTTAGCCACTTTTAACTTTGTTCATAGTCGAGCTTTGTTCTCTCATTGCATTCTCTACGAATATATCAGATATTGGCTTGGCCTGTTCTTTTTCTTGGAAATGATTGAATATAACGTTTTCCTTTTATGTGTTAAAGAAAGAGAGAGCAGCAGACGAGCAAAAGAGGTATGATGAAACTCTCTTGACTTTGGCGGAAGAACACAAGGTTGTATCCTCATTCTGTGTCTTTATTTATAAAATTAGTCTCTGATATCTAGGGAATTTTATTTGCAGAAGGAAAAAGAAACTCTTCGTCAGAAGAACATGGAGCATCAAAAGAAACTCGACTTAAAGCAAGCACTGGAGTTGGAGATAGAACGTCTCACAGGGGCCAAGCAAGTCAGAAACACATGGGAGATGGCCTAGATGTGAAGAAAAAGATAGACGAGATCGAAGAGATGCTAAAAGAGAAAAAAGAAGAACTAGAAGATCTTGAAGCTTTGAATCAAACTCTAGTTGTTAAAGAGCAACGGGCAAATGTTGAGTTAACAGATGCCAGGAAGGAGTTGATCGAGGTAAGTACATTTCTTTAGCGTTTTGCGATTGCCTTAGATATTTTGTGAATAGACACTCAAGTTTTCATTTTTCCTGTGATGAAGTAAGAATATTTATGCAGTCATAACAGTCCATAAAAGAACTTCATGAGCTAATGAATCTCCTCATATTACAGTTCTATGTTGTTTAACATTTAAGTGTATACATTTATGAATAACTTTAGGTTGTTAGGACTTACCAAGAATATGATGCAGTCATAAAAGTCCATAAAAGAACTTCGCAAACTATTAAATCTGTTTCTACCATAGTTCTATGTTGTTGAACATTTAAGTCTATGCATTTATGCATAACTTTAAGTTGCAAAGACTTACCAAACCAAGAATATTTATCCAGTCATAACAGTTCATAAAAGAAACTCGCGAACTATTGAAACTACTTCTCCTGAGGTTTCATCTTTCCAAGTCAGTTTACTTGGGAAAGACCAGTCTTACATAGTGAAAATTTTGACAAATCAAACATGTTTGCATGGGCATTTAGGGAATGAAGCAGCTTTCTTCTTCATATGTTATCTGTGTCAAGAGAATGGGAGAACTTGATACTAAAAGATTTTATGAGATAACCAAGGGAAAATTCCCTGGAAAAGCTGCTCAGTTGTGCTCAGTCTGGGAGCATCATCTTAGGGATCCTAATTGGCATCCTTTTAAACATGTAACAAGAGAAAATGGTTCCAAGGTAATGCACTATAATAGACTTAACAGTTGTTTTCCATTTCTTTGTCCTCAATATACTTATAACTCAACAATTTCTTGTGTCTTGGTATGAAATGATCATTGATGAGAACTACGAAAGGCTGACCAGATTGAAGCATGAGTTTGGTCAAGCCGCTTATGACTTGGTAACTACTGCTCTGATGGAAATGACTGAAGGCCAGTAAATCGAAGAAGCATTAACTGTCCTACTTATAGTTTATCATTTTATGAATTGCATTTTATATCTTTTATCTGTGGTGATGCATGGTTTTAGACAAAAGAAATTGAACCATTTGAAGTAGGCTCCTTCAAAAGGAGGAAACCCAAAGCAAAAGTAAATGTGCACTTGAGTTGTAGTATCAAAGTTATCTTAAGCTTCCAAACACTGAATGGCATCTAGATTCGGTTTTTCCATTTTGAATGACACATTATGCCATTACTTGAGGGTCTGCTTTAGCCCTTTCAAGCTCTATGACACATCGAAGTCATGAAGGTTGTATTCGTTGGTTTAGTTTAAACACTGCGTGCAAGTAAGTTTTTTCTATTGACGTGTGCTTGTCAGGCAAAGTTCAAGGATGATGAAAGTAAGACCAGAATGGAAACCAAACATACCAGAAGAAGGTAGATTTTTCGATTAAATCTACCTGAAAATACAGTAAATACACTTCCCAAGCATCAAGTACTACAAAACATTATACTGTTACTACCACATTGTTCTTTGAACAGCTGCGGGCTGCATGTTTCTGCAGCCGCTTCAGCCCTTTTACATAAACCAAATAGAAAACAAAAAAACAGGTTAAAATGCCAAAAGAGAGAACCCGAATTCAATAGGGTCTAAACAAATAAAACTCAAAAGCACATGAACCACGAGTCTTACATATTGTGTTACCATCAGCACCCTATTTAGACTCTAAAGTTCTTTCCAACAAATGTCTGACCAAATTGCCAATGGGATGGGACTATGTTC
>JAOTQJ010000096.1:927019-938453 GCA_025642045.1 Solanum sejunctum
TGCCCTTTTTGAATTGGAGTTTGTTTCATTCGGGACCATTTTAGTACATGCTCCCCATCTATCATGGATCCTTTCCACTTCACACACAAACCTCTCCTTATTTTTCCTTCGCCGTTCGATATTTCTTTTAAAATTTGATTGATATAATAATGTGGTTTCTACAAAGATGAGGGTTTCCAGAAACAACCTTTCTACCTTTGTGAGGTAGCGATAAGGTCCGCATATAATTCAGGGGCGGAGCTACATTCACCCAAAGGTGGTCAGATGTACACCTTTCGTTAAATTTTTTTTTTTCAAATATATAGGTTAAATGTAGATGTTTTGATATATATCAATTATTGAACACTCTTGATACAAAACTCACCTAATTCTATTCTAAACGTAGAACACACTTGACGAAAATGCTAACTCAGCCACTGATACATTCTACCCTCCTCAAATCCCACTTGTGGGATTCCACTGGGTATGTTCTTGTTGTAGATGATGCAGTTTCTAGCAAAGATGTCCACTAATTTGAGACTACATACTTAAGATTTAAATTCACCAATTAAGGATTACCTACCCTTTTTCTTAGAAGGCGGAATTGTCTTTTTTCGTATTTCGAGTTCAACATCCTCATTAATTTATATTTGTGTGTTCGAGGTTCTAAATCATAGGCATGAAAATGTAATAAAAAGTTTTTCTATTCCCAGAGGCTTGAGCTCAAAATCTTGATTCAAAACAGAGAAAGCTCATTCATCTCACCGTATCTCACTCTTTCGAAATTGTTAGAGCATGAATATCCATCAAACTTTCTCATTTGGACCATTGAAGTTTCTTAAATAAGCAGAAAATGTTATGCTGCCTTTTCTACTTTATGTTTTAACATTTATTTAGGACCATATTGTTTTTTTAATTTTCAACGTTTTTTTTAGGACCATACTATTAGACTATTAGAAACTCTTCTTCTTGAAGCAAAACCCCATATTATACCAAGTCCACTTGAGCACACAATCCCACATTACTCTATTTTATTATGAGTTAATAGTTCAAAGGTTCATTAAATTTGACACACTTCATTAAATGCATATTTAAATAATAAAAAAGTCTTAATTAATTATTTATTCATTTTGTTATTATTTTACTTTCTTTCTTTTATCAATTATTGTGATATCTAATCTAATTAATCTATTTTGCTATTACTTTAATTTAATTTGAAATATTTTTTTCTATTCATTATATGTACTAAAATAACTATTGTAATATGGAAAAATTATTCTTTTTAGAATATAATTGATTATTTTAATCTTTATTCTGGTTCTAACAAACATGAAAAAAAAAATGAGATAAAATTAATAACATATTAGATTGAAATTAAAAAATAAATAAAAATATTTTAAATATTTTTTTAAAATATCTTTAAAATATTGTAAAAAGTAGCTTTATAAGAAATGAAGCATGACATGTTTGCATTTAAAGTAAACTATAAACATTTACTAGATCATAAAAGAGTAGTTCTTCATTTAAAAATACTTATTATAATTGTAATTTATTTGATTTTAAACATATTAATTTAGATATTAAGTTTAATTTAAATTTGAAGTTGTCAAAACAAATTTTAATTTAAAAAAGAAAAAAAAGTAAAATATTTTTAATCCAATTTACATATATTTATATTATAATATTATTTTATTTTAAAATTAATCAAGTCAAAATTAATTAATTATAGTAATCACTTCTTTTATTTTTCAAGTTAGCATAATATTATTGTTCTTTTGTCTAGATAAGAATGATTAACTAATTTTTTTTAACAAGTTATCTCTTTTATTATATTAACAAATCTCATAAAAATATTATATTGTGAGAAATTTAAATTTTCACAAATGTTATATTCGTAAAAAATATCAATAAAATAACTATTTTAAATACAGAAAATAAACTAGCACACTGAATGTATTTTGAACACGTAACTTATTAGTTATTACCAATTACAAAAGCAAAATAAATTTAAACATATACTAATAAAAACGGCAAATGCATTATTATGGCTTAAAATTTAGATTATCAATTAACAATGAAAAAAAATAAATATATATAGGCAAAAAAATAAATTGACATATAACTATATATTAAATACATAAAAAAATATAAAAAGAATTGAACCTTCAATTCTAAACAGAAAAATTCAAAATACACGCATAATTTGAGTCTATACATTATCTTTTAATTACATTGATGTGAATGATAAAAGTGCTTGATAACTAACATCACTAAAAAATTTGAAATTTCCAGCAAATAAATTTTGTGGTTATATAGTAAAATTCGTCACTAATCTCATTTAGCGATGAATTTATATGAGTTATTACCAACTAGCAATGCAATAACGATAAAGTTAATAATTCCATAATTTTTTTAGTGTAGATACTATTCTATATGAAAATAAATAAATAAATAAATATTATGAATACAAATAATTTTTTATTATCAATTAAGATATATTATATGTCGAACTTCATGTTTGTGTTTCTTCGTTCAAAAATCTACTTAAACAATAAATTTAAAATATTGATCTTTGAGATAGTAACGCATAATAACTTACGATTATTATATAATTCAATCAATCTAATAAATAGATTAACTTCGATTTCTGATAAATTTATATCATTATGCTGCAGTAAAAGATGAATTAAATGTTAGATTACAAAAGTTTCACAACATAAAAATAAAAGTTTCAATAATTAATGCTAACAAAATATATGTTGAAGTACTATAGCATTATTATATGCTAACATTTAGGTGCACATACTCATATGCAATAATTCGCAAACCACATCAAAGAGATAACCGGCACTAGGTAAGTGCAGTATTTCGAGCTTAAGACCTCCAATATGGAAGTCTCAACCCAAATCACCGGACCACTCGAAAGGGTGATCTTCAAGTACATACTTATAACTTGGGCTCCTCAAAGATTAAAAAAGAACAACTCATATTTCCTTAAAGAATTGAAATGTAGAGCTTAATTTTTATACACTCATACTATCAACTCACACCCTAATGACAAGGAAAATAACCATCCATAATTATGGAATAGGAGTAGTACTTAACCTAAGAAAGAATAGCTACCAATAATCATGAAGTGTTGTCCTAAGGTAATTTGACTTAAATATATTAATAGCCCCACACATGCATGTGAAAAAAGCAACCATCCTTTTAAAGGGTCTTGAGGAATTATGGATCCAAGTCAGAATCTTCACCAACCATACCCAAAAAGGAATTTTCAATACTAACCATTCACTTCAATTAAATTAACAGCACCACCACAACTACAAGAATAATTAAATCTTGTGATCAAACTCAAGATATCTATCATTATACAACACAAACAAAAACAACATACGAAGTGTAGTCCCATCAACGACATCTAACTAAGACATCTAAGAAGTAGTAAAATATATGCAAACCTTAACCCTACGATCATAACCTTAGAGAAGTGGTTTTCAATAAATCATCTGGCTCAAAAGAGAAGTTACTTGGAGAAAGATTGTATGTAGAAAACTTTTGAAATAGGAATATGTATAAACGATAATGCAGAGAAAAGCCTAAGAAAGCTACAACTCTTAACAAAGTTTCAAAGCACACCCATGCAGACACAAAAAGGGTACGTTGCTGCCATTTTGAAAGGATTAAAAAGCATCTTCTGGCATACAGAATACTTGAGTGATAGGTAAAGAAACCAACAATAAAAGAGCACTCTTTCATAAGGTATGTCTCCATTGCAATGAAATATTAGTTTGATCCAACAGTTTGATCAAATGACAAAGCAATGCATACCATCAACTGAGTTTCTTGCTCACGGCAAGAACAGAGGACTAACATCTAATATAGTTCAAAAAACATGAAACATAACCCCAATGGATTCTAACAACATTCTAAATAGTCTGAAGTTTCAAGCTGTGCATGATTCTAATTAAAATGATAACTAGAACTGCATGTGATGGTACCTTTTTGGTAACCTAATAGCGATATTGAGGTTGACGAGGGTACCCATACGAAGGGCCAGCAGCAGATAAAGGGTGCTCAAGAAGCATGCCTCTGGCAGATGTACCACCATGAAGGTATTCTGATCGCAAACCAGCGGGAGGGGGGTCATACTCAGGCTGGGAAAGCACCGAGTTAACAGGAACATGGTATGATAGACGCTCACGGTAAGGCACAAAGGGATCATTAACCCCACCAGCAACCTGTAGTCCAGTTTCCAAATTCCGAGGCTGATGATATTCACGGCGCTCTGGGATTACCTCCCGTCTGTAGTGATCACGTGGCTCTACCAATGCTTGTCTTAAGTAAACATCAGGATTGACTATCAGTGGGTCCCGCCTATAAGCATCAGGGAGTTCCACCAACCGGCTCTGCCTGTAAGAATCATTATGCTGTATCACAGTGTCCCGATTATGCTGTATCACAGTGTCCCGTCCATAAGGATCTCTTCCCAAAGTCCTACTATATGCATAGGATCGAACAGGGGAAGGTGGTGGTAAAGGTTCAGGTGGGGCAATTGGAACAAAAGCAGATGGAATCAAACTCCTTCTATGCAAATGAGGATGTTCACGGTACCGACGATCTTCAACCTGCTCACGGTACCGACGATCTTCCACCTGCTCAACATACAGACGATCTTCAACCCGTTCAGATTGTTGAGTACGATCAGGACGTCTTCTTTTATCTGGACCACGCCTCTTAGCTCTGTCTCGTTTTGGTACCACATTGGTCTCAGGTCTGAGTCGTGCATCTTTGGACCTGGACTGTTTACCTGCAGCACTGAAAAGCTTGCACAGGTCCTTCACCTATCAAATTAGAAACAAGTACAAACAAATTGTCGGCATAGAGAATCACATGAAAACCGAAAAGACGACAGTTACAAATGCTTGGGATATCCATGAATGCAAAAGATGCCTGTACCTACTTGTTCAAAGTTTTTTTTTTTTTAAATTGGTTGATGTTACCTGTTCAGAGGATAATTGGCAATCGAACTTTCCCCTAGTGTAATAGTTTTTCTTTATCGCTTGCCTGAAAGTCTCCTCTGCTAGTGGTAAGCATTCCTCAAGAACAGTAAAACGAACCTGAAATCAATTTTCAATAAAAATTATCACTCAAATCCAAAGAAACTTCTCCCAACCATTACATCAAATGAAGAGAAGGCACCAGCAGAATTCTATTTTAAAAAACAACTATGTTTGTGAGGAAGTCTTTTCAAATAAAACCAAGATCGTTGGTTTCTTCCACAGGAAGTAATACACATTTACATACTTCCTCTTAAGAGTGGTCAGTTACAATACACCACCCCAAGGGCCACAAGCTTATATCTGACATACAACCACAAGGATGCCACAGAAGTCGCAGCTGAAAGACAATATTCTGAAGGCAAAATATGATTCAAGGAGAACTCTCATAAGCAACATAGCCATCAGCAATAGGATGTTGCAAGAAACAAATATAACATAGGGAAGAAGCGGGTAGTCGTAGAAATGTTCTCCTATCATTTGCCCACAAATGGACAAATTATGAAGCAACAAGCTTTAGCTCAATAGCAGTAAAAGAAACTTCAGATGTCGTTTTCTGAAATTTAGAATCTATTGAACTCTCTTCACATTCTCTGATGTATTGCAACATCAACATGGCCTTGAAGTGTTTTTTCTTTTTTTTTTTTTTTTTGGGGGGGGGGGGGGGGGGGGGGGGTGACTTATGCTAACGGACAACTTATCTTGGTCATTAGGGTTTCCATGAAAGAAAACTATATTTAGGGGTATAAGATACTCAGCGACCATAAAACCATGTAATGGTGAGTAGATAGTCAATTTGTAACATTCTCATCCACTCTCGACAATGATCTATAACCACTACATCTAAAACTCGAAGACCTTAAATGTGCTAGGTAATTAAGATCATTTGCATGAAAAAGTCATTTAGATCTCTAACATGCAACAACAAAAAGAACAAAACGTTTAGTGATGCCTCTCATTGGCATTTGGTTTAAGAAAACAACTAAAAATGAATTTAGACCATACCAACACACCTCAAACATTCTCCCAAAGCAATCAATTTTGATATTGCCTCAGATCACAAGAGTAGACCATGTGATTTATAAATTGTTTAGCATGACTCCCAGATCAGCAGACACATGGAGAACGAAAAAGAGAAGTGATAGAGGGCCCTTCATACGTTAAAAGGAAGTGCAACTGCAGATGTATACATGCCAAAGCATGAGTCATCTGATTGGCACAAGTGATTTATAAAAAGTTCAATTGATTGACATAGATGCTTGATTAGTATCCCAAGGCATTGACACAAGATTGATCTTATGGGTGGCCTAAAGTGCCAGAGAGAAGGAAACATTGTTTCTAATCAGTACCACAGGGCTGCATTTTGTAAGCTAGGCTTGGCACAAGGAAACAGGAATAAGGCTTGGAGCAAAACACTCCAACTTTAAATAGACGGAAGTATATGCAAAAGGCATTAAAAGATAAAACAAAACAAATCTAGCCTCGAAAGGTTTCTTTGCCACTATCGTGGCATGTATGCATCACATGAAAACAAGTTTCTACAGAAATCTGCTCTCTATGCATCTAAAAAGAACAAAAGGAAGAAATGCACGACTTTAAGGTGCACTTGGAAATGGGAATAAACTAGTATTCCATCTCATTTATAGAAAGTTTCTTTGACCCATTGCTAATCGAGGCTACTACTACAAAAATGAAAAATGCCAAATTTAGGAATAAAGATGAATATTACTAGAAATGCACAAAAAAATCAATTTGTGAAACATACACATTTGCATGCCGTTAGTGGCTTAGTGCCAATATCATGAGTGCGGGGCATACCTTTTTGTTTGTTTCTGAGCCATTTGTTAGGGCGGGGCATATTAAGCACATGGCTACGAAGCACAACGTGGGGGGTCTGAATCCCCCCTCCTCGCCCACATACTACTCAACTCAAACCTTCTAATTTTTGGTCTCAACTCGAACTTTGAGTTTTCAATATTTTAAAACAAGATTTAGCTAATAAAAAAGTAAGTTCGTACTATAAACAACTACCTTTCATAATCTAAATAAAAGTATTTGAACAACATGAGAAGGTTGTAGTCAAAGAGAGTAGTTTGTAAGCTATAGTATCATATAAAGTGAAAAAGATAAACATAAACTTTTCAACTGAGTTTATCATCTATTACTATCCTCTTCAAGCCAATGGGATAACATGAAAACCTCAAATTTTGGCGCCTCACTTATGTGCCGCAAAACATCTTCCTCCAAAATTTTTGTCAAAAAAGTGTGCATGACCGACCGATCAAATGAAAGGCCACAAACTCATACAAGATTTATGACTAGCTTTCTTATACTAGATTTCTAGTTCTCCATCCTAGGGAATAGCACATTCCTCCATAATGTTACCTCAACAATTGAGGTATGTTTGTATCTATAGTCCCATTCTCACTTGGAGAAGGCTCCTTGTGGAAATGGAGCACCCAAACCTCACTACACCTAGTTTCAACTTTTGATATGACGAGCACGTATCGTCCAATGAAAATGAATACCAAACCAAACTGAGATTTCAAGTTATTAATTTAGCTTTAGTAAATTTGATACTTTAGTTTTATTTTGATATTTTCATCATCATCATCATCAACATACCCCAGTGCCTCAAAAGGCTCCCGCTCATTGCGAGGCGAGGGGGTCGGATGTACGCAGCCTAACCCCTATGTTTAAAAACATAAAGCGGCTGTTTCCAGATGACCCATGAGGAGAGTCAAAAGTTGCATTGACTAACTGCTACTTTACAAATGAAAGAAGTGCAGATAGTTTAAAGAGCTATTTTACTTTATTCCATCATACTCCAAAGCCAAAAAATAGTCAATTTTTGGCTCATGAAATACAAAGTTTATATATTGCACAAAATAATTTACTTATAATATCATATATATAATTACTTGGTATGTTGCTCAAATTGTCCACATGTATTGTACACGCGTGTTGGATCCTCCGAAAATATGCAAATTTTTGGAGGATCCAACACACACCAACATTTTGAAGAGCCCGAGCAACATAAATTTCTTGTAGTTATATATGCAATACACAAATATCATTAATCATATTATATAATTACATTACTTTAAGATTTTATAATTGTTTGAGTTTACATATAATCGACAATAACATACCAAGTGTGATTCAGTAAGTGATCACAAGTGGAGTATGGCGAGGGTCAAATTTGTGCAAGTCGAGGCTTTTTTTGAGAGACCCTCAACAGAAGAAAAAGATAAATTTACACATATCATATAACATAATTCAATTATAATGAGTTTAACTACATTTCCTTTGGTACCATTTACATGATATAATCTTTTAAATAAATTATTTTTTCACAAGAAAGTGTTTTTGGCCTCCCAATTGCTAGGACAAGCTCTAAGCAGGGCGAGGACTCAATGGCTCCACAAGTTTCGTGTCTCACTTCAGGACTTAAGTGCACCTTTGACAACACCAATTGTCAAATTCATTAGCCAAATACAAATTGTTAGCCCTAAAAGTACTTTATTGAAAAGCACTTTTCACCAAAAACCGCTTACCTAAACAAGTAGATTTGGAAAGCTTGGCCACGCAAGCGATAATTGAACCGAAAAGAAGAAATTAAACAAACTAGACTTGTTTCGAATTGAAATATTCTTTAGATAACAACAACATACACACCCATTTAAATCCCACAAGTGGAGTCTGAGGAGGGTAAAATGTACGCAGACCTTACCACTACCTCATAGGGGTAGAGAGGTTGTTTCCGAGAAACCCTATAGATAACCAAAAAATAAAAAAATAAATTGAACTAAAACACCAAATTGATCCAAACCATTGACGAACACCCTTTACTTGAAACTTCAAGCTCAATTGTCCTTAACGTGCTCAAGCAAACATTTATAAACTAGCAATTCTCCACAAAAAGGTACTTCTCTCATATGTCAACTAGAAGCATTGTCCTTAGCCAACAAATTTTTAAAAAGGGACAAGCAATTGAAGGTTAAGAGGGCATTGATAGCATAACAAGCTAACCTGAGACGGAAATTGAGACTTGAATGCCTTGGGTTGAATGTTACAACCACCACGTCCTGCAGCTTTGTAGATCCCATACATCAACTTCAAATCAATATCATAAAGAAAAAGCCGCATCCCCTTGTAAATTTTTTCAACCATCTCTTTCTTGTTTGCCGGCAACCCTAGAACCTTGTAACGATAGCAGTCCTTCTTAGTCTCAGAGTTGCACATGAAGATCATACCCATGCCATTAGCCTTCTTCTTTGCGAATGACTTCTTTCTTGATGGCTCGGGCTTGTCTTTGCCTTTAGAATCGATTTCCCCAGGGCCCACCCCAAATTTATCTTTGGAAGCAACAGTCTTAGAGCTTTGCTCAGTTGATTTCAATTTCCCCAAGTTTTCCCCAACCTTGCTAATAGAGGCTACTTTCTTCTTAACTTGCTTACTCTCACCTTTATCTTGATTTGCCTTTCTCTTCATATTATTCCTCTTCCTCAATCTTTTAGTTTTTGGTTTGAAACTTCCTTCCACTTCCTCCTTATTCTTTGCATTTGTTTCGTCTTCATTTTTTTCCAAACCATCTTCTTGGTTATCTTTGTTTATTCCAATAGCACCTCCAACCTGCTTATCATCTACATTTTGTTTACCACCTTCCTGTTCTATGGCAGTTTCTTCGTTAGTACCCTCATCATTAGCATCTTCTGCTTTCTTATCAGCAGTGTATGTTTCATCCCCTCCAACCACTTCATTTTCTTTATTATCTCTATCTTCATTTGTAGCAGGATCTCCCTCTAAAGTTTCAGGTTCTGATCCATCATTTTCTTCCTCTAAAGCTTCAGTTTCAGATCCTTCATTTTCTTCCTCCAATGTTTCAACTTCTGCTCCATCATTTTCATCTTCTGCTACAACAGTGATCATTGTTTGCTCAGTTCCTGCTGTTTCAACAAATCCTCCAGTTTCGACGTCCATCTCACTGGAGTCTTTTGTCAAAGCAGCTTCAGAAGCGACATCATCACTTCCAGAACTTTTTGAAGCACTGGCTTTGCCTTTTGCGCGTACCATCGCGAACCTAAGTATCTCCGAATCAAAGGGTGTCAAAAATGGTGAGCAGAACTCCTAATATATAATCAGAAAACAAGCCTTTGTACAAAGCCACTATAGCACGATACAAACAACAGAAATGAGGTCACAAAACCCTGTTTATCATATGCTAGAAATGAAACTGAGAGTAGCAGCTAGAAACACCGACTTAAATTAGTTAAACTCATTAAAGAATAAACCACTTACTTAAAAAAATGAACCACTTCCTCTATCCATAAAAAAATTAAATCAGACATCTAAAAGAATCAACTCCCCATAGCACAATTCAATTATAAAAACTAGTTTCACCAATAACCCTACCACTAATACCTACAAAAGGAGTGAACTACAAAATACATCAATATATATAATTTCAATCCCAAACTAATTGAGATCCCAGTAACGAATGCTCGATTTGTCAACATCTATAATTTCAATCTCGAACTAACTGAGACCGCCTTAACCAGTATAAAATGATAATCATCGGAAAAACTACGAGATTGGAGAAACCGATGCCTGATTTATCAACATATACACCTAAATGAATACAAAATTCAACTGAATTATAGATCAACTGAGATTCGTACAACCTAAAAAAGAGATAGAAACAATGATATTCATCAAAATCGTTAACACCGACGAATAAAAAACCTAAAAATCAAAAGTAAAAAACGTGATCGGAAAGATATTCCGGCATCAATGAAATCTAAGGAGAAACAGAAGGAAAACTCACCTGTAAACAGTGCCGATTGAAAGGAGAAAAATCCTCAGCTAGGTTTTGAAGGGAAACCCCCTTTATCTTCCTTTTTATATGATAAAAATGAAATTTTTTATCGGTAATTGTATTGGATTTTAGTGTTAAAAAATGGGGATGATAAATATGATGATTAAATCTGCATCGTTTATTTGTCAAATGTAAAATTTGAACTGATAATTGGTCAAATAAAAAATTTTCAAATAGTTCATATTAATTAATTTTGATAAATTTGATTATCCTAATCTAAATCATCAACTTATACAGAGTTTTAGTGTCAAAATGGGTAATATTAAATATGATAATTAAATCAGAGACATTAATTTGTCAAATGTAAAATCTGAATCATTAATTGGTCAAATAAAATTTTTTCAAATAATTCATATCCATTAATTTTGATAAATTTTATTATCATACTCTAAACCATCAATTTATATAGGGTTTTAGTGTTCAAATGATCTTTCCATCAGTCTCGGATGGAGCCAAAGATTGACTATTTTTTGGCTTTGGAGTATGATGGAATAAAACAAAATGACTCTTTAAACTG
>JAOTQJ010000096.1:951903-968745 GCA_025642045.1 Solanum sejunctum
CTTTTGTCATGGCCCTTTAGCATAAATTTTAGTGTTAAACAAATAAATTAAGCATCTTTCTATTTATTTTTATAAGAGTCATTAGGAATTTAAGTTAATTTCTAAAAGCTCAAGATTATGATAGAATTTGCATCATAATACCTAGAAATATATCTTCAACCAAAAAAATTTCCATGCATCAAAGATCAAACTATCTCAAATTTAATAAAGAACAAAATTTCACTAATCACAATATAGTATTGGATAATTTAGTGATTCAAAAGTATTTTATCCATACGAGAAAGTATATTGAAAAACATAAAAAGTCATACCTAATGTACTCCAAATGTGATGATGTACAAACAATATTGAAATTAAAATATATTTAATATATACCAAATCATAACTTTTATAAGTATGTATATATCATCTGACATATTATATAGTTACATTATTCTGCATTCAACAAACCATCGCAATAAATCTAGAATTTTAAATTTAAAATCACCCCTTTATAACTTTTTTAGAGAATAAAGATATACGAATTTATGATAAAGATAAACATAAAAAGTAATATAGAAGAAAATAAATTAATCAACAATTATTGTACATTTATTGAATGAATACTTATTTATTATAAAACATTATGCAAATTTGCAACAAAGATAAAAGGTTTGAAAGAAAGTAAACTAAGTAAAAATTTTGTAGGTTACTTGAATTGACATAATTGACAATCACCAAAATAAAAATTTGAAATTAATAAACAACAAAATTATTTTAGTATCCAATTTATTAATTTAGATAATACAACAACAATAGCAATAACATACCCAGTGATTAATTCAAATAATAATTTAATATTTACAAAAAAAACTTTAACAAAATATTTTCAGAATCTCACTCTCCAAAATACTATTTAAAGAATGATTAAATTAAATGCTATTATATATAATACATGAATTCACAAACTTTCTAACAATGGCATGAATTTGATCTCCCTCTAAATAATTATTATATACCAATACAAATTTAAAAAATAATACTAGGCATAACTTTGAAAAAAATAGACAAACTTAGTACTATAAAAAAATATGCATCACCTCACTGTTAAATTGAAACCTTTTTTTTTTCTTTTTGAATTTTAAAATATTCTTGACCAAGATAGTAACTTTGAAAAAGAAAAGTCCATTATTTCGTGAATTTGAGAAGTTGAAAAAATATGGGGTTGACAATGTTTAAATTAATTTTAAATAAATACTTTTAATTAATAAATAAAGTTTCATCCATTTAAAAAGTTTGTTTAATTTATTTTTAAATTAAGAATTCAAGAAATTATGTGGTGCTGATATGTGACAGTTTTTGCTTCTCCTATTATATATAAATAGATATCATTTTAAAAATTAATTAAAAAATATCACATAAAATGCGATAAAAATATTACTTATTTTTTAAAAAAAATAAAAAATTAGACAGATAATGGCAGAGACAAAGAAATTAAATGATGCCACGTCAGATTGTAATGAAATCCTACGTGGCATATGATCCAAATTGTCACCACTTATTTGTAATCTCTTAAGTTGTGTATTATCGTGGGCAATTATTTCATAGAAATAATTATTTTGAAATGACTCCATTGCCCTCATAAAATGAATTTTGAATTGGCTATCAAGATCATAATAACTGTAGTTACTCGATTCATAATTAAATATTTATACATGCTAAATAATTTTTATTTATGTAAATATAAGATTTAAATAAAAAATGTCGAATTGATCTGAACCCATAAACTAATACTTTTGTCTCCGCTCATGACTACGGATTAGCTTGATAACATTTTAACTGTTTCGTTGTCTGTTTTAAAACAATTGAATTATTGAAGTATTTTTTTAGTGTTGAAAATAATTAAATTATTCATTATTCAAGATAGATATTAATTTTTTTTTAATTTTATTCTTCATTAATTAATATTTTGTTGGTTTAATAGGTCACTACTAATATTTTGAAGTTTTAAAAGGGCAAAATTGAAAAATACATGACTAATAAGTTATGTCTTTGTTTTTTTCTTAAAGATTTGTGGCTTATTTTAGCAATTCAATTATTTTGAAATGGATGAAATATTACTTTTGAGTAACTTTATCCATTAAAATTTAAATAAATGTAAAATACTAAAAGTTCTATAAGAAAATAATCACAATCTGAATTGTAATTTCAACATTGCAAATTAAAGATATCTTCATACTACTTATATCTACTTTTATGCTCATTATTATTATTAATATATTTAAATTACGAGCTTAGTAGAGTTTGACAAAGACAATATGTATGCATTCCTTAACCCTACCTCGAGAAGTAGAATAGTTATTTTTAATACACTTTCAATTCAAGTAAAACCACCCAATTTGCCAAATTCATTCATCAAGGTGATCTGTTCATTGATTATGTTATACTCCCTCCGTCTATGTCTAGTTGTTCACTATACTATTTTAGGATATCTAATAATACTTGTTCACATTATGAAATCAACAGATAATCTTATATTTAGTTTCTAATTCACCATTATTAATTATAGTTTTTTCCTATTATACTATTTAAGATATTACAACAATAACAACATACCCAATGGAATATCGTAAGTGGGGTCTGGGGTGGGTAAAAGTATACGCAAACTTTACCACTGCCTCATAGATATAGAGAGGTTTTTTTCGAAAAACCTTCATCTCAAAAATCAAGTCCCATAAGCAGGATATACCAGATATGGGAAAAAGAGGAAAAGAACAAAAAAAAAGAATGAACGGCTAACAACAAAAAAACAAATGATAGTATATAAATACGATAAAAAGTAACAAATATAAGATGAATAATAACAACACTGGATATAAACACACGACTAATCCTACTAACCTATTATATTACAAGGCCAGACATCAACCTACCCCTACTAGCTTATTATTCTGTTATCCTAACACGCGATATCCAATCCTTTTTATCTATGGTCATCTCCATGGTGAGATATAATTTCACCATATCTTGTGATTTTTGATATTACATTTATTATATTTAAAAAGTGATTTAATAAAATTACCCCTATCATTTACTATTTCTTAATTCTTATATCAAGTAAATTAGAGATAAATAAAGATAAACAGAGAAAATAATATATTAAGTAATACTAAATTTATTTTTTGATTGATTATTTTGTAAATTAGATCATTTAGAGACATAAAATTATAATTATCCCAAACTAATAGGAAGAAAAAATGAAGACCATTTTTTTTCTTTCTTCCCATTTTGTCGGATTAGGACAATTTTTGAAGACACACACACACAACACACACAAAAAAAGAAAAAACTTGAAAAAGAAAATTGCCTGACCCAACATTTTTACTTGATATTGTATAAACCAACCAAAACCAACCGATCCGTTTGACCCTCCACGTGGCAAAATCAGATTGTATATGGGCCCACCATTTGGCAAAGAACCGTTCTTTGGGTAGTTTTTTCACCAGTGACCTGTTATTACCAGTGATCAGACCGGTATTTACCGATAGTTCCGGTCACGGATGTCAAAGTGTATAAAGAACTGGGGTTTAGGCAATGTTTGGAGGTGGTCTTCAGAGGGTTTTTGGGTCATGGTGAAACAAATAAGATAAAATGAGAAAGTATGTGTACAGAATTTGGGTGATTCTTGAGGTTTTTTCCTGCTGAATTATCTTGCCATTTTCATTTTTGATGAAAATTTTGGTTGTTTTGAAGGATGTGACATATAAAGTTTCAACTTTTGTTCAACAGTTGTTTGGTTGCATAAAGTTTGAATCTTTGTTTAGAATTTTTGTGGGGATTTCATGGTTTTTGAAGGGAATCATGATGAAAATTTGGTTGGTTTAAGGTGGGTGATCCATTTCTTTCTCCTTTGATGGCAAAATTTTCATAAAGTTCCAATCCTTGGTTTTAGAGCCTTGTTGGGTTGAGGAGAAAATCTTAAGATTTTAGAAGAATTTTTTGAATTTATTATTTTAAAGTTTTCTTAAAGAATAACAAACATTTCGTGGGAGAATTGTGGGGTGAAGTTTAAGGAAAATTTGGTTGCTTTAAGGTGATGTGATGGTAATAGTGATCCATTTCTTTCTCCATTGATTGCAAAATTTCATAAAGTTTCAATCTTCGGTTTCAGGAGCCTTGTTGGGTTGGGGAGAAAATCTTAAGAAATTGTTGAATTTGTTATTTTTAAGTTTTCTTAAAGATTTTTTTTTTTCATGGAGAATTGTGGTGAAGTTTGAGGAAAATTTGGTTGGCTTATGGTGATGTGATTCAATTTTTTTCTTCTTTCTGAATAAAGTTGCATCTTTTGTTTGGTACTTGGCTGGATTGGGGAGAAAATCTTGACAAAGTAGAAGAAACTGTTGAACTTTTGCTTTTAATTTCAGTATGGTTTTCATGGGGAATTTATGGGTTTTGAAAAAAAAATTTGGTTGGTTTAAGGGTGATTTCTTTCCTTTTTTGTTGTGCAAAATTTGCATAAAGTTCCAATCTTTGTTCAGAATCTGATTGGGTTGTGGTGAAAATCTTGGATTTTTCTTCATCTCTGCATTTCAAGGATTGAAGCTTTGAGTTCTTTCCAAAAAGCTTTTCTGTTTCTTCTGTGAAAATCAGGGTGTCTTAGATTAGATCTATTGATCTTTCCCAAGTGGATTTTTGAATCTACTAGGTTTGGTTAGGTTGATCTAGTTGCTTTCCTTTTATATCATCTTTATAAGTTCTTTTTTCTAAATTTTCCCTCCAATCTTTGGGTTTATGGGTTGTTGGGATTCATGAATTTCATTAGGATTACTTTCGTCTCATGAGGAAATGGCTTCTTTCCTTTTCCTCTCTTTTTTTTCCCTCTTATCAAACATGTCATGTTGGAATAAATGCTGGTGCCTTTTCTTTCGTTTGATCGAAACATGTTCTTTTGTTGGTGAAAATCTTTCTTGTCATTCTTATAGTTGTGATGCTTGGTTCTATGATTTCTTAAATTTTGATGTCATTCTTATGGCTTTTTATGATTGAGATCTTTCCATTTTTTGTATAGTATTGATTGGACGGAATAGCTTCTTTTAATCTTGAAACTGAGATCAGAATTTCTTTATATGCTTTGGGATTGGATATTTAAGAGGTTTTAGGATATTGTATCAGTTGTAGTTATGGCAAAATTTTAAGATTATTCCCTTTTATAACCATCATTTAAGTATCAATCTAGAAAAGACAACAACTTTTCTGCGTTTTGAATTCGGCTTAATGTTCTGTAATACAAAGTGCTAGTCTGCTAGGATTTTTTTCTTAAGCTGGCATTCGTCAAAGTTTGGACATTCTGTTGTGTTCCCTGATGTTTTACACTGTTGTGCTTGATTACCAATACTTTTTACATCAATGTCTTGATTCCTGATTTGTGATCTGGCAGGTTTCTTCTTTAGATCATTTCGCGTACATGGACTGCTTGTCCAGAGGGATGTATAGATAAGAGATTTTTCTAGTGTAAAGTAGATCAAAGACTGCTGGTGTTTTGTGTTATTTGAATGTTTAGTCCTATGGTTTCTGAGATATGGTGTTGCATAAGAGGTTAAATTATGGATTCAATGGCTATCAGGTGCCTCATATTCCCCGAGCTACCAGATCAGCTAGGGTAACTACACTTTTTATAAGTGATTATGTTTCGTCTTAATGTTTTTGGCTTGAGGCACTCAATCTAATCTTATTTCATTGTTGATCTTTTTAGGGAAGGGGAAAAATTAGGAAGAAATTTGATGGCAATGAAATGTGTGCTTTTGCCTTGTTGACTTCTGTAGCTGGGAAGTTACTGCTGGAAGGAGAAAGCACTTTAAAGTCTAGTGGGAAAGATCGGTCTGCAGTTGTGAAAGATACTACCGAGACGATTAAGGAGGACAAAGATACACCTTTAAAAGAAAATCCTTGTAATGAAGGTTGCCTGGAGCGGGGGTTCTTCATTTCTCCAATTGTATCAGAAGCTCCTGTGGTAAACCATTGTTTAAGCAAATCGACAGATACATTATCTGGACCAGCATCTGTAATTACAAGTTCCGATTGCTCGGAGAAGTTGGGTTCTGCAGAACAATTCATAAATGGTGAAAACAAAATTGAAAATGGGAACTGTTCTACTAAGTCAGAACAGGAGGTATATGGCTGTGGACATTTTTCTAGTTGTATAGTAGGCTCTGAAAGTAAAAAACAAGTGAAAATCGACCTGTCAAATGATGCAAGAATTCCATCTAATAAGAGGGCTGCAATTTGCAGTTCAGATTTTCCTGATCCTTGGGATAGGAAGCATTCAACGCTTGCTGCTTCGGACAATACTGTAAAATTATCTCTTTCTAAGGACCATGATCCTTTTGGGTCCTTTCCGGTGATCCGGAATGATGTACAGTTAGCTAACAAAGATGATGAAAAATCTTGCGGGTGCACTCAACCTAGCACCAGAAATAAGGCCTTCAGGTTAGCACCACACATAGGAGATTGGAGGATGCAGAAGTTACAGGCATCCAAATGCTGGGAAGTAAATCCACAATCTGATGATGAGGGACATGTCAATGTTGGTGAGTGTTTTGTATTGTTTATTTTGGTTCTGGCTTTCTGTCTTTAACTTGCTGGATTTGACATAACAAGCATCTCTCCAGATAATGAAACAAGGAATGTGTTCCAGAACAGGAAAAGTGGCTACATGAGCGGAAGGTCTCAGAGGGATTTTCCTTTCAAGAAAAGAAAGCTCTATTATAGTAACTCATTTTCCAATTCCGATGAAAGGAGTAGTGATGGAATATGTAGTTCTCCAACAAAAGACTTAAATAGAGATGCATCTGGTTATATTCTAGCATCTTCAGGAGGTTTGTTGTCTGCTTCTGAAATCTTGCTTACAGTGAACAACCATGCATATTAATCACAGTAATTACTTGCACATGGTGTGTACGCATTCCCAGTTCTAATTGGTATTCGTTCCCCCTCTGCATATGGACTCCAACAGCCCGTGCAGCAGCTGGGACGTCAATCCCCAAAGGAGCTCATGCATCCTTCAGGTCTAATGACTCCCATGGTGAGAATGCCTTTATTTGGACTAACTAATGATTATTTTGTATTCCTGGGGGTTTGTCATTTGAAGAGTTTCTGATGATACAAAGATGTTTATCCTCAGTGAAGCTCAAGATCAAGTCTTTCAGAGTTCCTGAGCTTTTTATTGAGATTCCGGAAAATGCAACTGTTGGCTCGTTAAAGGCATGTAAAAGTGTTAATTTTAAATACTATAATCTGTTCACCTAATGAGGTTCTAGTTTCAGTAGTACTGCTGCAGAATTCTTTGTTTGTCTTTTCCAGATTCAATCACAGACGTTCACCCTTTGTGCTTCTGATACTCTGCAGAGGACCGTCATGGAAGCAGTGACGGCAATACTTGGTGGTGGGCTGCAGATTGGTGTAGTGTTTCAGGGTAAGAAGGTTAGAGATGACAACAAGACCTTATTCCAAGCTGGAATTTCACATGATGACAAACTTGATGCTCTTGGTTTTACCCTGGAGCCTAGCTCCTCTCGAGCTTCCCCGTCTCTAGGTCCAGAAGGTTGCTCTTGTGTACTTCCTTGTGAGACACCTCGACCTCTAGCAAGGTATTTCATATGCTCGACGATCTTTGATTAGCATTAGTTTATGGTGTGTGTAGTATTAAGTTTCACTTGCTTAATTTTGGCATTCGACTAGCTGTAGATAATTAATGGAGTAGGTACTGCTTCAGTTCATTGTGTAGTTAGTCTCCATTTGCTTTTAACTCGGGACACTTGAGATATTGCTACTGTCTTTAACCTTGTTAGTCTAACGTCCCCTTTTTTCTCTATCTGATGTTTCTTTTTGTGGAGGTGGCAGGTCCTTATTCTGGTTTTCCTAGAACCTTCTAAAAAAAAGTCTTGATAAGCTTGCCATATATTTCGTAGCAGGTGCTCACCTGCTTCTGCAGTTATTCGTAATGCCATACAACAGGAGACGTATACTGCATTCCTGGATCATCCAGGAACAAATTTGAGCAACTTCGTTGACAGCGATCACGATTCAGCTCCATCCCCTCCTGATGCCTCTCTGGAGAAAAATGCAGCAGATTCAAGAGCATTGGTTCCAGTTGCTGCAATGGATGCAGAAGCCTTGGCTGTAGTTCCGATGCGAAAGGCAAAGAGATGTGAAACTGCGCAGCGTCGAATCCGTAGACCTTTTTCTGTTTCTGAAGTGGAAGCACTTGTTCAAGCTGTTGAGAAGCTTGGAACTGGAAGGTATATTTAGATGAGCCATACACACTTAAATTTGCATCTTCTTAACAGTTGTATGCAAATGTGGACCTCAAAGTTCCTTTTCCCCTACAATGGTTTTGTGATCATACAGGTGGCGTGATGTCAAAATGCGAGCTTTTGATAACGCCAAACACAGAACTTATGTTGATTTAAAGGTACAAACTTCGCGAAATCTCTTGCATTTTGACAAACTCACCTTCCAATTGTTGCTTTGCCTACTTGAATCTAGGGCACTTGACTCTGAATATGTTATATTTTTCCTCCAGTTCCAACTTTAGGCTTCTTTTCTCGATTTGCTACTTACTCGTTTCCACATTTAAATGTGAGTTCTTGAGGAATCTTGCTGTGAAGTTTCCACTTGTTGCTTCCTTAAATAGCTAATGATAAATACGAATCGATATATGAAATTATTACTATATCTGTTATTGTATTTTACCTATCTCCAATAATAGTTGAAAAACATTTTATGCATAAGCTGGAAAGTAGAAGGAAAATGAAGTTATAAGTTATCCTCTTGATTAGGCCTGGCCTCCTGGGCACAGAGCCGAGCTGCCCTGGGGCTCGGCCTAGTCTTGTGTGCTCGGGCTGAGAATAGAAGGCTTGAGTGAACATGTAACTTTTTGTTTTGAAAATTAAGTTTGTTCCATATGTTGATTAACATATATGTGCAGGACAAATGGAAAACACTGGTGCACACAGCGCGAATATCCCCTCAACAAAGGAGAGGCGAGCCTGTGCCTCAGGAACTCCTCGACCGAGTCCTCATTGCTCATGCTTACTGGTCCCAACAACAAGCTAGACAGCAGATGAAACATCAATCTGAGACGCGTCTTTTGCT
Organism: Solanum sejunctum; assembly: GCA_025642045.1. Lineage (NCBI taxonomy): Eukaryota > Viridiplantae > Streptophyta > Magnoliopsida > Solanales > Solanaceae > Solanum > Solanum sejunctum. The sequence goes on from JAOTQJ010000096.1 coordinate 961,036, forward strand.
TTAATAAGGTTGTAAAGGATAGACTGTCCTGCAGTAACTGGAGGAAGATAAGTAGATGGGGTTTTGCAGTTTTTTTTTTTTTTTTGTTGTTAATAATAAATATTTTTTTGTGTGTAAAGATTATATAACACAGGAGAAGTAAATTAGTTGAATTATATTTAGCTTCCTGCAGTAGAATCTGTTTCCTGCACGGATATAGGGGGAGTTTTGGGGTTGGCACTTGTTGTACATGTTTGAAAATAAAGTGCTTACTAACACAAATTTTTTGTATCATTAACACTTTTGTAATCTGCGTAAATTCTTGGTTTTATGACAGGTTTTCACGTTAAGGAAAAGTAACACATTTAGATACATATAAACTAGTATCTTTTTTATATTTTTGATTCTAGAATGTTTATATCTGTTGCTCTTGTTATAGATATAATTGTTTAAATGAAGGACCCCTCCTGAATTATCCTTCATTGCATGTATTTGTTGATTCACTTTACTCGACAATGAAATTTTAAAATATATTATATGATCAGAGTGTCTATTTTTGAAAATCAGTTTGAATTCATGCTGAGACGATCAATTGCTGAAGCAATCCCATCTTGTTCAAAAATTGGTGAAGCAGTATATGAAAAGAAAGAGGGACCTTCATATAGTATTCATAGAGCTTAAGAAAACTTATGACAAAGTTTTGAAGGATATGCCCTGGAGGTGTCTGGAGGCGAAAGGTGTTCCAATAGTGTATATAAGAATGATAAATGGCATGTATGATTGAGCCAAAACTCGGATATGAGTATTTTCCTGTTAAGATGAGACTTCATCAAGGCTCTGTGCTGAGCCATTTTCTTTTTCTTTCTTTCTTTCTTTTTTTTTTCTTTAGTGATGTATGAGTTGACACGGTCTATTCAGGAGGTGATTCTATGGTGTATGCTATTTATGGATGACTTGGTACTGATTGATGAGACTTGGGATAAAGTTAACGATAGGTTGGAGATTTGAAGACATACTCTGAAGTCCAAAGGGTTCAAATTGAGCAAAACCAAAATAGAATACTTGAAGTGTAAATTTAGTGATCCGAGGGATGAACCGAACATGAACTGAGGCTTGCTGCTCAACTTATTCCAAAGAGATTAAACTTTAAATATCTTGGGTCCACCATCTAAAGTACTGGTGATATAGATTATGATGACACACATCGCATTGGGGTAGCATGGACTGAATGGAGGTTTGCCACTAGAGTATTATGTGATAAGAAGATACTACTAAAATTTGAAGTCAAATTTTACAGAATATTAGTTAGATTATCTTTGTGAGGTGGAGTGTTGGCTAGTTAAAAATTCGCATGTTCTGAAAAACAGGTTGCAGAGATTAGGATGTTAAGATGGATGTATAAGCATACTAGGTGTGATAAGATTAGGAATGAGGTTATTCGGGAGAAAGGGTGACCTTTGTAGGACATAAAATGAGAGAATCGAAACTAAGATGTATGGATATGTACAGAGAAGGTGTGTTGATGCACTTGTTAGAAGATACGAAAGGTTGGATTCAGGAGTTATGCGGAGGGGTAGAGGTAGACGAAAAAAGTATTAGGGAGAGGTGATTAGATAGAATATGGCAGAGCTTCATATCACCAAAGATACAACCTTAGATAGAAAGGAATGAGGGTCGCGTAGAAGGATAGAAGGTTAATAGGCTAGTAGAGATTGAATATTGTATTGCCTTGTGATATAGTAAGTTAGTCAGATTAGTCGTGTCTATATATATTGTGTTGTTATTGCCCGTCAATTATTTTGCTACTTTTATTTTTATTTTAGACTTGTCATCGCTATTCTGTATTTATTATTTTTCTCCTTTTGGGGGCTGATAAATTTGAGTCAAGGATCTTTTGAAAATAATCTATTTATGTTTATGAGATAGTGATAAAGTTTATGTACATTCTATCCTTTCCTCACCCATTTATGAAATTCTATTGAGTATATTATTGTATTACATGACTACACAATATTTTAATGATTCTTTTTGAAGGGAATTTATAGCATCCATCTCTAATGTGTAATGTACATATCACTCCTTATTTTAAGAAAGTTCCAAATATCTCCTCAAAACTTGTTCACATGTACCAAAAAGAATATTTCTTTAAAGTGAACCAATCAATTTTGGATTTTTGAGAAAAAAATTTGATTAGATTCTTATGGAAAATGCTTTATGGACAAGAGAGATTTGAATATAGCATCAAAATATAGATGCCAAGATTTGCAAAGTAGGCCCTTCAACTTCTATTCTGTGATTGATTGACCCCTGCCAGTGCTTTCACATCAAAAATAAAAAATTAAGGAAAATATTCATTTCAAGTCTTTTGATACTATTGCATGAAAGAATTTGCATCTTGTATTGTAACATATTTTTGAAATGTTGTTTTCAATAGAATATTAAAAATCGATTTGAAGTTTAATTCAAAAATAAATATAAATTTTAAAAGTTCTTGAAGATTCTTGATTAATATGAAAATTTCTTCACCTTTAATCAGATGTTTCGAATTTGAATTTAGGTTTAAGTTCCTGAAATGAAAGCATTGTTAAGAACATCATTGCTAAAATGGATCTTATAATATGTAAATTCTAATTAAAAGAACCTAAAGTCCACCATAAAAATATCGAACACGTGATTGAAAAAAGAGAGAAATTTTTGCATATAACCACTCAAAATACCTCAATTATGCTTCATAGTTATAGTTTGGGTAATTATACTTCATAATTATTGTTATAGCAATGTTTGTATAATTCGCAAAATATTTGTATAATTCGCTATACAATTCGTAGTTTTTATATAACATTTGTAAATTTCGCTATACGACTCATGAACAATGTTTGTATAATTTCCTATACAAATTATAGTGTGTATATTTCGCTAATTTGATTCCCGCACATCTTTTGTATAATCACACACAATATTTGTATAAATCGAGTGAATTACACAAAATTCAAACTGCAATTACAGCTAAATATTTGTACCAAATCATAATTAATTCAAATTATTGCTACGTTAGCTAATTGACTAATATATATTTATTTATCTATATAATTTTTCCGCGAAATTTTTTTTACTGAATTCTAGTGGTGGTGGGCATCCTGCTAAACCATTTAAAAACAAAAATTGACATATCCTATTTTTACTTTTTTTCTTTTCAACGAAAATGACTACTATATGGCACAACGAAAATGACTACTATATGGCAGAATATTGATTAGCGCATTACAAAAATGTCCTTTTAAAAGAAAAAATTCAATGGAAAATGTTTCATCTTAAAGAGCCTTTTGAAGATGACCAAAAAAAAAAGCCTTAAACATAACTTTCACAAAAAAAGTTATTTTTCCCCCTTCTTATCTTCTCTTTTATAGTAAGTTGACTAAAGTATCAAATAATTGATTTTTAAAATAATAAATTTCTTAAAAATAAAAAAAATCTTCAGTAAGCAAAAAAATGTGAGCGCTCCAGCATTATATACGGACGACTTTTTGACGGTAGGGTTGGGATGCTTGCTTGAGGTAGATTTAAAAAAAAAAGTGGTTGATTACTCGGATTGATTCTCGCATCTCTGTGACCAAAAGGATAGGTGAGTTCAGTTTGAGTGTTCATCGATCAAGTGAGTCTGTATACTTTGGGGTGGTGAGATGAAGTGTAACACAGTCTGGTCAGCGCATTAGTTTTGCATACAGAGGGCCGTAGATTTGAATCCTGTCACTTTGACGTGAATACGATAATCTTCTCCGTAGAAGAAAATAATATATTATAAATGAAAGTATTTCATAATATTTTATTTTTTCTATCCTCGAATATCCAACCAAGGGCGAATCCACATTGCAAATATATGGTCTCAATATGTGAATATATCCTATCATATATATGTATTTGGAAATTCATCATATATCTATAAAATATTATGTGAACGAATTATTTATTATTTTATATTAATTTAATATTATTATAAAAATTATAAACTTCAAATTTTAAATTCATATTTGATAGCAATCCCCACCAACCACACCCTAAATGGAGCACACAATATAATGTAAAGGAGAAGGATATTCCCTAGACAAGAAGGGATGGAGATGGGATATGTCATTTTCTATCATAAATTAGTAGTGAAAGAAGCATCTATCTTCAACCCTTTAATTTTGGTCCACAATAAAAATAATTTCTTGAATTTAGCATATATATATATATATATATCATTAAAAGATATATCATTAAAAGATGTGGTATAGTAGATGATTCTGTTTTTTTCATTATATCATTATAAGAGGTCTCGAATTCGACTTCTAGCATGTGGCGGACCTAGCTTATAGTTTCTGAACTCCCTCCAGAGAAAAATTATATTGTTTATACATGATTAAAATTAATTTTTTATGTATATATAGTAGATGTCGAACCCCCTTCGATTAATTAATTAGTATACTCAGTTCTTCAGATTCTGAACTCCTTTAGTAAAAATTCTGGCTCTGTCACTGATTCATGAATATAGAAAAATTCAAGAAGTGTTTCCCTCCAATGAATCGCTATGTAATGCGAATCCAAAATAGTCGAGGTCCAATACAGATATAGAACGTCAGAGGAAAAAACAAAAAAAAAAAATATACACACCTTATTGTTCGTATATACATGAAGCTTATACTCCTCTACCTCTTCTTTATCTTTTCCTTCTATTTTTTTCTAATATTTTCTTAGTTATCCATTCACCAAACATTTGCTAATACAAAAGAATTGAGAAAATAAACAAGAAAAAAGAAGTTCATTCGAAGCTGTATTTCATTTTCCAATTTATTTCAGAGGTCCCATCATTCTTTTGTCTAAAACAATGAAAATTGTACTTTTGAAAAAAAAAAGGAAAGAAAAGATAAGATGTATTTTCTCGTCTTTTCTGTGTCATCTTTTTATTTGGTATGATATTGAATAAAAAAAAAATTTTAAAATTTGCAATCCAAAATCATCTTAAAATATTTGTACAAGTAAAAATTATTTTATTAAAAATAAAATAATAATTTTAAATTTTAATTTTTAATTATAATATCTCAACATATTCTTTATTGAATGAATTAAAAAGAAAAAAATGCAATATAAAATGAAGCAGCGGGACTCTATTTGTTAGCAGAAAATTTTGGGCCTCCACAATGATGTGGCCTAAAGCAATTAATTGGGCCGATTTACCATTGGGCCTTGCCCTAAATTTGAATTATAAGAGTCAAACTAACTAATTTTCTATATAAATTAATACTCACTCGTCCTATTTTATGTGATATTTTTTAATATGGTCCAATGTTTAAGAAAAAGATGAAGATTTTTAAAATTTATGGTCTAAAATTATTCTTAAATATTTGTATGACTGAGAATAATTTCATTAAGGGTAAAACAGAAATTTAAAGTTAAAATATTTCCAATTAGAGTAAGGTTACATTCTTTTTAGGACGAATTAGAAAAGAAAAGGTGTCACATAAAATGGAACGGGGGGAGCATTACTGAATTGAATAGATATTGTTGCATCTTTATAGCATCTCTAAAAGTCATTTGGAGAAGGTTTGATGTGGTTTGAGTAAAAATTAAAAAGTACATAAAAATCAAAAGCACCAAAAAATAAGCCAATCCAAACACTCACTAAGAGTTTGATAGTTTTGGTGATTTTATATGGGTGTATCTCTCTAAGTATATCCATATGTATATATACTTATATACATGTATCTCATGTATATGTTTGCATATTGTTAAGATTTATTTGTGATATACACTGCACTCATATATATGATATACTGTATCGTAGGTATTGTTTATTGAAAGTGTGAAAGCAATATACCTATTGGAGCTTGATGAACAAATAATATAGATCTTATGTGTGATAAACGTATCGTATAGAGCTTGATGTATAACATTATTGAGAGTATAATAGAAAAAAATAAATAAATTTGACCTATCTTAATTTGTCAAAAATAACAAGCTAAAGTGAAATCAAATTAAAAATTATTTTACAAGTCGGAGGGAGTATTAGATTTGAATTAACAATTGTAAAATTCTTGAAAGTGGACTTCCTTCCTTCACTAATTTAAAATTAACAAATACTAAGTTGCTTACCTCACTTTTGGAATTTTAAAATTTTTAATACTTAATATTCAATGATCAAGTTAAATTTTTTTATTCTAACTTTTCATATAACATGTTTAAAAGCATCAAATTACTACTATAAGATTTTAGAAATTTCATGTCAAGTCAATATGAATTTGGGGCCTTTGCCTTTCATTCTAGTCATTGCTTACCTCAGTCTTTGTAAAATCCTCCTATAAATACATGTATTTGGGGCCTTTGCCTTTCATTCTTTTTTAAAAAGAAAGTGAAAGATTTAGTTTTACATCCTCATAGTCTGTCTGAGGTATGCTATTTATAGCTAAGTTGCTCGGACTCTTCAAATTTTTGCTATTCTTGTGTCGAATTCTTACAAAATATACTACTTATGAAGGATCTGATACATAACCAATAACATTTTCAAAGAATCTGAATAACATACATTTTACTTTTTAAATTCCATGTCAAGTCAACATGATTTCTTACGCTTGTAGCTATGTTATAAATGTGCATGTTTTTTTAGGACATCAAAGCTCTGGGAGTGATTGTTTACGTATCCGGATCTAAGATTTAAACTTGATTAGTTCAAGTATCAACTTTAAGTCTATGAAGTCTTACTTTAGCTAGTGTGTATTGACTCTTTTCCTTCTTGAATGTAGATTTTGATGTTATGGATCCTCAATCTAATGACACGACTGATACTGCAAACAACTCAAAACTCGAGGATCAGACCGTCCTATCTAGCTTCGATCAACCTCTACATAAAGACGAACGTAGGAAAGAGCAATCAGCAGAGTATGCAGAGGAGGTTGAGTTAGCAGAAATGTTTGATATGGTTCTGTTGTGTACACATGCTAAGGGCAAGAAAGTCTCTACTGATATCAACTCAGAAATCTCATCTGAGGGGAAAGAAACTAAAATTTCAACTGTGGATCTAAGGACTCTGTTAACAAGCTGTGCATAAGCTGTTGCTTCTGGTGTTCAAGAATCAGCAAGTGAAAAGCTGAAGCAGATAAGGCAAGAGAGTTCACCAACCAGCGACAAATATCAAAGGCTGGCTAGCATATTTGCTGATGGACTCGAGGCTTGGTTGTCAGGGGCGGAGCTACATTGTCTAAAGGGGGTCCGATTGGTAAGAGTAATATGTAATGTACGTTTATAAATTTTTGGTTGGTAAAAAACCTCGCACGTTTAGAAAATAGTGGCAGAGGAAATAAGGATGTTGAGATGGATGTATGAGCATACCAAGAGAGATAGGATGAGGAAAGAAGGTATTCGGCACAAGGTAGGAGTGACTTTCATGGTGGACAAGATGCGGTGCGACCATCTCCTAGTGAGGAGGTCTGGACGGTTGACTATACTGAGTATGGAGAGGGGAGGAGGTGATTAGACAAGACATGATATAATTGCAACTTATTGACGACATAACCCTAGATAGGAAGATGTGGAGATCGTGGATATGATAGAAGATTAGTAGGTAATTGATACGTTATCGAGTCCCCTTATCAATATTGCTATTATTACTCTCCAACAATTACAATGTCACGACCCAACCCAGGGGCCGTGAATGGTGCCGATAGGACACCGCGACAACCACTTATACTGAATCTTTAC
>JAOTQJ010000096.1:1010669-1023131 GCA_025642045.1 Solanum sejunctum
TATAAATATATATATATATATATATATATATAGAGATAGATAGATAGATAGATAGATAGATAGATGGAGAGAGAGAGAGAGAAAAAAACAGATAGATAGATAGATAGATAGAGAGAAGGAGATATATACAGAGAGAGGAACATTTTGACTCATTTGGTAATAATAAGAGCATTTTTGGACAAAGTATTAATAAAAACTAATGTTAAGTTTACTATAATCGTATTATGACATATATTATTTATTACAGGGATACGATATTCTATTTTAATTGATAAAATGAGATTAAGAAAAAAAATTCTTGTATTTTTATTAGTTAATGTGATTTAACAAAAAACAATAGAAGGATTCTTTAAAAAATATTGTTTTTATTAGGATCACAATATGTTTAAAAAGAGAAAATGTAAATATTTATTTAGAGAAGGGTATTTTTGACCCATTTGGTGACAATAAGGGTATTTTTGGACCCGAAGTATCAATGATAAAGACATTTTCAAATCAAAGTATAAATCAAAAGCATTTTAGTTTCTTTCATATAGAATAAGAACATTTTTGACCATTTTCTCTGTATTTTATAAATGACTCGGAGATACCCTTTTGCCTTTTGGTCTAATGGGAGAAAACAAAGAGAGTATCTCGATGCATTACGCATTGCCTTTCCACATTTGTGGTAGGATCGATATGAATCAAGTGTTTATGCGAAAGCTAGCAAAACAACCTTGAAAGACCATGAGTATGAAGATAAATGAGAAACATACTATAAAGAGACAAATATTTAACGTGATTCGGTCAACCGACTTACATCATAAGAGGAGATGAACAATCTACTATATAAAAGAGAATACATAATATCGAGAGAAATAACTTTACCAATTTATTTAGAATATAAAGAGGTTCACATAAGTTGACTCACTGTTTCTCTCCGTACACAAATCTCTCAAGTCCTCATAGCTACATTATGAATGCTACCAAACAAGAAGGAATGAGCCTCTATTTATAAAGTCATAAACTTTTTCCCATTAGAAAAAGAATTTGATAAATATGAAGAAATTTTATTTTCGTTTTCCTAATAAAAAAAGAATTCACCAAATATGGAGATTTTCTATTTTCCTTTTCGTAAAAGAAAAATTCCAATTATGATAAAAAAAAAACTCATAGTAAAAATCGAACAATTTGAACAGTCTTTCTATAAGAGATTGTGTCTAGAACTTGAACCTATGATCTTTTAATTTCACAATGACAACTCTTATCTTTGTACCATGAAACTCAATTATGATAAATTGGGAGGGAAAAAAAAAAAAAGGAGCAATTGAGCCATATGTACACAATTTACTATACATTTTGTTTGCAAATTATGTCCATGACTTGAATCTGTATAGCCTCTTGATCACACAATGACAATCTTATTATTGCATCAAGAGCCATTTACAAAAACATCAAAAACAAAAAAAAGGGAACTAAAAATTCATAAAAAATATTATTGATATTTTCCTCAAAAATTCAACTAGATAATTAGTTTGGATATTTGGCTAAATAACTCATTAATATTGATGGATCAACCTAAAACAAAATCCCAAATGGGAGATTGAATTATTTTCATGCATGTGATAGTATAGTTGCAGCATCTTAATTAATTAAGTTTAATATTGAGTCTAATAATTATTATAATTAATTTGAACACTTTGAAAATTCGTATTTGCTGACTCAAGCCCCGTACATAATCACTTGCAAGAACGTTACTATTCCCATTAGTTTAGTGGATTAATAAAATAAATTAATAAAAAAATCAAAATATTGAAATAAAATTGATAATCATCTGATATTTGAAATTTATTAATTTGAATCTGTAGTATATATAAATTTATTTAACAGAAAATCAGAAAAATCCCTTCTATGTCATTCATTAAGTTAAGCTAAAATCAGACTGCGTGTAACAATCCATCTATAGATAGAAGTCTCGCATTGACAAATCACAAGAGAGATATTGGATATATTAGTAATCCGACCTTACCTATTAGTGACACATTTTAAAGCCATGAGGGCCTAGGACTAAAACGAACAATATCGCTAGCGGGTTGAGTCGTTACTGATGGCATCATAGTCATTCCTGTATTAGACTTGTCGATGTGGGATAGAGTTCAATTGAGTTTAGACAAATCTCGATGAGACTGAGTAAACTTCAATGGTGAGTCTAGGAAAATTCATGCGATGGGAAAACCTCAGCACAGATGATGAATCCATAGAGGGAGCAAAACATAAGAAAGATACTGAAGTAATAAAATTAAAGTAATATATTTAATTGAGATAGAAAATATCATAAACTAGCCAACAAATAAAATGAATTCTCATTTTTATTTTTATAAATCAATTTGTGCAGAAAAAAAAAGAACTTGGTTGGATGCCAATGAACAATGTACAAGAATTGATTGACAACTTATTTTTTTAATAGAATTTGTATACGATATTCCAGAACTGTAAGGTTTGATTTCATCAAATTTTCTCTAAACCTAAGATTTTCTAATAAAAAGAATCATTTTTGGTTAAAAAAAATGTATACAAATAATAACTCAATTTGTTCCAATATGTTTGTTGGCATTTGACCATGATATGAAATTTAAGAACAAGAAACTTTTGTCACATGACTTGAACATGCAAAGAATGAGTGGTGTGCATAATTTAGTATATATACTTTATATAGAAGAGTGTTGAAGCAAACATGTTATGGTTGATATATTTATTTTAGTTATTTAATTTTTTGTTATTTTTATTAATTATTTTTTTAGTTGTTATAATTATGAATTTATAATATTGTTCTTAATTAATTTTTTTTCTTAAAGGCAACTGTCGATTAACATGTCTACTTCAACTGCTTGATTTTACTATATCATTTATATTAATTATTTCTTCGTCTGCTTTACTTATTAATTTATAATATTACTCCTAATAAATTATTTTTTTTAAAGGCAGCTGTCGGTTAATATGCCTTCTTCAACTATTTGATTTTACAATATTAATCCTAATAAATTATTTTTCCAAACTACTGCAACTATTAACAATTTAAAATATTTTTCAAAATAAATATAAATTTTTATTTACTCTCAAAATTTTATAGGTACAACATAAATTGGAAAAACTAAAATAAGCAACATAATATTTGGATGGTTGTTCCCCTTTGTTTTGTTTTCTATTGTATTTTATTGTTAATTTAAGTATAATATTTGTTTTGATTGTTACTTAAAATTCATTGTATCGTATCGTTTAATTTCATTGTTAGATAACGACAAAAAGACCCATTTTATATAACGACCGATATGGTGTGATTGCTTCGTTACTTTAATATCTTCTTCTTATTTTCTATTTCTTTTAAAATAATTTAATAATTCTACTTTATCATTTACCCTATCTTTTCATAGAATTCACCACATACCTTTCAATTTCTTGTAGATTTATCACTCAAATTATGAATGTATGACATTACGTAACGACAAAGAGCAATGCAATCTATCCAAATATTGAATCATCAGAACTACAGTACAATACGATATAGTACGATATCACACAATATAATAAATTATGAAATAATACATAACAATCATCCAAACAAAGTGTAAAAATAAACATAAAAATAAGCTATAAGTTGCAATAATTAACAATTTAAAAAATACATATAAAAACTATTAATATTACATAAATCAAAATAACAAAATAATATATAACACGGACTCTTATGACTAATATAATACTATCAACTGTTGCAAGTTAGTAACAAAGTAACTTAAGATTATCTATTAACTATCTACTTTTTTCCAAGTAACGAAAATTAAACGGTAATTTTAAAATGAATATTATTTTTTTTTACAATATATTGGAATTTGGATTAAGTGGAAACATAACCCTTAGGATACCCTGCACTAGGGTATAGTCTAAGAGAAGAAACACAAATTTACAGCTCATAATTATCAAATATTTATCATCACTTAACTTCAATAATATATAATATCGACTTTATCGAGAGAATTATTGAGACTTTTCTGAAGTACCTCCTTTTCATTCATTAGAAGATTCAATCGTCAAAATTAATAAAATAATTTTATATTTATCCTGTTTAGAACTGCTTTATATTTTTTAGAAGAATAGTTTGAAAATAATCAAAAAAAATTACAACGAAGAGTAGTTTGATTACAACGAAGAGTAGTTTTTAATTTTTGTTTTAAAATATATTTTCAAGAGATATGTTAAACCTCAACAATTCACTTAAAATGGACTAGAGCTTAGAAGTACCCACTCTGTTTATTTTTACTTATCACTGTTTCACTTTTAGAGTTCAACTTGACTAAACTTCAAAATTAAATTGAAGTAACTATATTTAATATTGAAAATCTCAAATTTAGATGGTTGAAAACTATACGAAAAATACTATAAGTTGCAACCTTTCTTATATTAATATGATGAAAGAATACATCTTAAAATGTTGATCAAAGTTCATATAGTTTGACCTCGATAAGTAAAATATTGACAAGTAAAAGTTAATGGAGGAATGATTAATTAGGAAGTATTTTGACTACTTTAATCTTATATATGTCTAATTAGTATCAATCTCTTTAATTATGTGACATCTTCATTAATGAGTTTGTAATTGCTAGAGTCAACTTACTAACATATATCCACAAAAATAAGTGAAAATCCAAATAACACCTGGAAACAAACTAAATTAACAACTTCAAGAAGTAGTAACACCCACAATTAACGATGTTAATTTTAATTTAATGATAGATAATTTGAGACGAGAAAGTAATAGATTAATTAACATTGGATACTTGTAACGGGTTTTGTTGAGTTGATAAAAATGATACCATGACAAGACACACCACTGATAAAAAAAAAAAAGCACTCACAGAAAGGCAGGAACATAGAAAAAGAAGTGAAACAACATAATAATCTTCAATAATTTTTAATGAGCCACCGACCATTTTGAGAAAATGACTGAAATTTCAACAACATTTGAAATGAATGTCCATTAATCAAATCAATCATTTCACATTTCCCATCTATACCTTCCAACATTTTTATTTTATTTTATTTTTTCATCCAATTATCGATACTTTTCAAGAATCCAACTTATTCTAATTTACACTGAAAAACCCACTTTAGATAGATTCCTACAAAAGGTTTAATTACTTTTTCCTTAATTTGACTTGAGATCACTATGATTAGAAATTAACGAATAATTATTACTTTGTCACAAATAATTATATTTTTTATTCACAACTATAAAATTTAACAAGTGATGTATTAATTCTCAAATATTAATCGTTTTTATATTTTTAAAGTTCAAAGTCTATTTCTATAAGTTATTGATGAGGTCTGCGTATATTTTATCTAATCTAGACTTTATTTATGAAATTTCACTGAATATATTATTTTTATTAAAATCTATCGAAAATAATCTTTTATAGAAGTGACACTACTTTTAATAAAACTTTTCTCTTTCTAAAGGATCGAATTTGACCTCTAATTAAGAATGAAAAATCTTAATCAATGATCCCATCACAACTAATATATATATAAATATTTTAATTAATATCTGATATGCACATTAAAGTTTAAAGTTTGCATGCTCATAAAAGGTGATGATCTCCACAAGGATGAAGAATCACATTGGTTCAAGAAAAGAGCCAATGATGTGGTGCCACAGTAGTAGTAGTGGAGCATACATATCACAAAATAGAGTTTGCACAGCATGGAATCATAGCAAAAAAGTTAGACGTAAGCATTGACACATATTTCAAATTAAAGAAAAGAAAAACTTGTCAAAACATCTTCATAAATTGAAAAAAAAAGAGGAAAAAAATTAATTAGTGCCACCATTGTCCCTCTTCTCCAAAAACTAAAAAAATTGTTTACAATTTTTCTTTTTAAAAAATGGCCACTTTGAATGACAAGAGGTTAGACATGGACCCCATTGATATTTTAATATCAATAAAAAAAAAAGTGAATACATGAAGGAGAGGTTTGATATAACCATCCCTACCGTTAGAGTTAAAAAGTGAATACATAAAAAGGAAGGTTATAATTAGGTTAATTTAATATTTTAAGAAAATATAGTTTAAATATTAAAAAAATCATATGAAAGATATTACACCATATAAGTTGTATATGTGATAAAAATATACACCTTAAAATTTTAGACAAAAGTTCAAATCATTTTACTCATAAAAAAAGAAAATTAAGACAAATTAAAATAAACAGAAGGAAATACTGTTCAAGATCTTAACCGCTATAAATAGATCCCAACTCCTTAGCTTCATTTTGTCTAGCCACTTGTACACATTTTTCACACTCTTCTCTTCTATACCATTCATTCATATATACACAAACTTGATTTCCACCCCTACCTTCCAACCCCCCTCCCCCGCCCCACCCGTGCATCGTTAGAGCACCAGAGTGAATCAAGAATATCATAAAGCAACTCAGTCTGATCAAAAAGAGTCATAACACCAATAATGGAGTATTACATGGATGAGAAATGGAAACTATCAAAGGAAGATCCTAACAATCATTCATATAATTCATCTTCTAAGTCATCTTTAAGGAGGAGCTATTCACAACATTGTCCCATAAGTTCAGATCCTCCACTCCCAAGGAGTTTTTCACAAAAGACAAGTTCTTCTTCGAAGTCTAGGCTTTCAAAGAGTTCATCCCAAAGGTCTACCAATTTCAAAAGCAAGTGTAGTACCATGGCTAAGGAACAAAAGGCAAAGTTTTATATTGTAAAGAGGTGCATCGCGATGCTTGTACGATGGAACAAGCATGACAAGCACAGAGATTCATGAGAGAAAATGTACTTAATTATAACGATTGAACTTCTCTCAATGATCCTAATGTCAACCCTGAATAGCTAGTTCTATTCAGTTTTATAAAAAAAGTCTGATTTCTTGTAGTGAACGTAATAATAGTTATTAATTATATATAGTTTATGCAAGGAAGAGACTTTAGTTTCTCCTAATTTTCCTTCTACTTATATTTGGATTAGATTGTAATTTCAACGAGGAGTACCACATTGCAAATTTATTTAAAAAATTGTAATATATGATAGTACAAGTTTTTTTTTTTTTTTTGATTAAATTAGTTGCATTATTGAATTCTGCTAAAAACCATGTCACATGGTGTAACTGGAAAATAAGTTGTTATTGTCTGGCCCCCCCTTCCAAAAGATTCCTCTTTTGCAATTGGAACTACCAATTATAAGAGACATGACAAAACTATATCTGCCTTGGAAGGGTCATCATTTGTCCCCTTAAAATCAAGTAAAAAGGTGGCATCATACATGCATGATAACAAAATCACACCCCATCTTCAAATAATTGAAGTGGAAATTACCCTTGATCTTTACTTCTTCCATCTTATGTCACGTTTATCTTTTACAGACCTTCAAGAATCGTCGCGGACTAGGATGATGGTAGTTCAAAAAAAAATGTCAAAAAATTGGAAAGTGCGGAATGTACATGGATCAAGTTAGTACGCGTCGCGGACTTTGTATTTAAGTGGGAAAAAGTTGAAAAATAAAAATTTTAGGCTATATATGTTATTTTGAGAATATTATTATTATTATTATTATTATTATTATTATTATTATTATTATTATTATTATTATTATTATTATTACCATTCTTTAGCCGGAATAGAAGGAAGGATGAAAAACACTATTGTTAGGGTTAAACTTTCTCTTTTTTCTTTCTTTAATTTCATTTATTGGATATTCCTGAAATTACTTTTTTTTTTTTGTGATTCAAATAATGGGTGGCTAATTTCCTCAATTTTGGGACTGTAGCCATAGAATATGTTATAGACTATTGCTTCTTTGGTTTATTGATGGATTTTTATATTAATTACTCCTGTATTTCCTTAATGACTATTTCGATGTCTGGCCAATGTTGAAATAAATACATTGTCTACTTTGAATTCGAAAGATGAATGGGGCATAGAACACAAATGTACAAGGAGCTTATTTATTCTAGGATTCTAAGATGATTCGTATATAGTGACACCTACCTATATATCTTGCTTGGTTGATAAAATAAGAAGATAAATTTAATACACTGTTATTGGTTCATGCCTATCTCTGCTCAACGATGTAGTTAGGATATCAATAAGAATAGACAATTAGAGGTCAGAAGACCATGATTGTAAATTCAACCCTATGCACAAGTAATTAGAAGACCCATTAGAACCAAAGTGATTTAGAATGTAATATATGTCTCCAAAAAGCTATAGTCCGAGAAGTTTCATTTTATTGAGTGAAGTTCCAATTAAAGAATTGAATAGCTATTAGATTAATTTGCATAGGTTCAAGAGTAGTAGTAGTAAACAATTCTTATCTTTTTCAACATCCACAATTGATTTTAGTATATTGAGTAACTAACGCCTTATTAAAGTACTTCGATTTAATATCTTGGCTCTAAAAGAACTGCTATATTACTTGGTTTGATCATGTACACTTGCGTATGCTTGGGAAGCAAAAACTTTTTACTATTATTAAGGACTTCAAATTTGGCAGTTGGTTGTTATTCAAAGTTCTTTATTGATTGTGCTAGTACTGACAACTTGATCTTAGCCGTGTTTTATTACAGAACTCAAATTTGATTCACTGGCAGAATCAGACTTATTTTCATCTGCGCAGGCGGAGGAAGAGTTATTATATCGTGTATCACTAATCATCCTGCGGAATAAGAGGATTAGGAAGAGGTGATAGAACAGGCTCCTGCACCAATAGCTACTAGATCAATTAGAGATGTGGCAATCCCACGGACTACAAACATCACCAACAATATCTAGAGACCGTCTGATGGTGGGAAGTTTGAGTTGAAACAAAGTATAGTACAGTTGTTGCACACTAATGGTCAATTTATTAAGTTATCACATGAGGATTCCCAAGTGCACCTGCAGAATTTCTTTGTGATCAATGATACTTACATCCTATTGGGAGTGTTCCAGACTATATGTAGTTAACTTTGTTCCTCTTCTTTTTACTTGAGAAAGCAAAGAGGGGGTTTAAATCTGAGCCACCTAACTCTATCACTTCTTGGGATGATCTAGCAAGGAAGTTTTTAATCAAATTCTTCCTATTTAGGAAAACAACAAAGCTTAGGAGCAATCCTGAGCTTAGGAGTAAAATGCTATAAAGAGCACTTACTCAATGCAATAACTAATCTTTTTGAGATAAACATTCATACATACAGAAACTCATTTTCTTTCGTTTATTTGTGTACTTGAATACTGTAAATTCTTATTAATCCACATTGTATTAGAGCAAAGCTTAAAGTGAGCAATTATTGACTTCAAGAACTTGGTTGCCAAGATTCCGTATTACAATCGATAATCCTCGAAGTTCGATTTCGATTTTGTCTATCTCTGATTTAAGAAAATATGATTCAAATTGTGTAATTGCTTTAAGTCGAATTCTCTGTAATTCAGTGATTGATTGCTTTTGCAAATATTTTAATTCAAAAGGAAAATCAGTGAGTCACAAATTCAAGATGGATCAAGAACATACAAATACAGATAAGCCACAGATTGTTAACCATGGTCAGAGTAATGGAATCAATTTCCCGTTTGGGGGAACTTCTGGAAATCCTATGCAAGGACAAGATGTTGAAAACTATAATCATACTCTTTTTTAAGCTCTACTGACATTAGTGGAATAAGTATCATTTCATTTCAATTATTTGGTACGACAAATTATACCCTGTGGAATAGATTTATCAAGCCATGCCCCGGAGGGTACCCTAGATGTGACTGACGCTCAAAGGCTACTGCTAGTCTTCAAGCGAACCACTTGGCCTCATGAAAGTCATTCAATCATTTAAGTTAGTGGAAGACATTAGAATAATGGAGACATAATGATGGGCAACTTAGTTTATTTCTAGCTCAATAAATAAGGTCCATAGGCCAACAAAGTCAAACTCAACATCTGTGACATAATTGTAATTTAAAAAAAAAAAAAACTAAATTCAAGGAAAGAAGGACCTCCACATCAAGTCATTGTCTTCTATTCTATAAAACCTCTACTTCTACAGTCTAGAATGGTACCATGATAGGTCATGACTACCATAACCCAAAATGAAACTAACTCAAAGCATAAGAAATATAAAATGATATCATCTGAATGCAGGGGAGGACTCACCAATCAACTATAGGAAGAATAGACCTTCGATGGAGCGCCTGTTGATGATCTCTAGTACCTGTATCTGCATCGTAAAAAGGTACAGGCCCAAATGATTGTCAGTACGTGGAATGTACGGGTATGTAAAATAGCTAGAAAGGAAAGGACATCATAAAGGCACTCACCTCAAACATCAACTCATCTCACTCATAGACTCAACTCAAAAAGTAAGGAACTCAATCATCATATTAGGATACCATCATAAGCTGTTTGGGAGTTTCTCTAATCGAAAATCATCACCTATGAGTAGGTGATGATACAATGAAATGATGTTGCTACCCCATCTATCCAGTACCTTGCCGGGATAAAGGACATTATCATATCGGTGGATCCACAATAAAGAACATCAAGTCCTCTTTTGAGACAAAGGAAACATCTGATTTTATGGTTCAATCCTCTCCTACACTGTCTAAGTAGTTATTGAGTTAGAGTTATTATTTGCTCTTACTCAATGTGGTGCTCAATACTCCTCTCAGGACTTAACATACTCATAAGACATCAATTATCTGGATTACTCATCTAACTAGTCTCATTGGATATTGTTAACTCAATTCATTACATTAACCATCAAGTCTTGGGTTAGGATCATTATCCTAGGATTAATTTCATGATCTTTAAGACTATAGGAACATAAGTTTCATCAACATCATCATCAACACTCTCATATCAGGACCAATATGACAATTACATGTTGATTCATACTGTCAAGGCTCTAGACTTATCTCCTAAGTTCATTCTTGCAATCTTTTATGAAGGTAACATGTAGGGTTTTCTGAAATAACTCATGAAAGTATTTAAAAAGTAAAATCAAGTTTATAATGATCATCAACATATGAAAATACATAAAATATATTTATAAATTTATACGAAAACATCCATGAAAAATATGTATATAGGTCAACCATTCACAATCTCTCTACTACCATCAATAGGGGCACATGGAAGAACATTTTTATGTTTTAATTTAGCCTTACATACCTAGTATGGAGCTTCGATAGTCTACCTCGTAAGAACTCTTCTCAACCCTCTTGAATTCTCATTTCTCTTGTCTTCTCTTCAACCCTAGTCTTCATTAAAAGCTTAAAAAGACTTAGGAATGGGGATTAAAACCCTTTTACGGTCAAAATTACCTATTTTGATTGTATTTTAAGTTTAGGAGGAGTTGGAAAAAATCTTTAATGCACTCACGAAAAACTGAAAAAAATGTAACTTAGGGAACTAAGTCCGCTACGCGGACTTGGGTATTTTTCAGGATTTTTCTCTAAAAATTTTTTAATCGAATTTTCTAATCTTGTAGAAAATATTGGGACTACATTTAAGTATAAGTCCACGGAAGGTCCGCATTGCGGGCCTATCGAACACTTATTCTGGAATGTGTTTTCGCATTGAAAAGTTATTTTTTGATTCGATTGCTCTAAAAGTCTACCAAGACTATTTTCCTATTTAATTTTTCATGCTAATCACATTTTCAGCCCCATATTTTCGATCATAATTTGGGAAGACACATTATGCACACATCTCTTATCTAGATGTATTTTGGTAATTTTACGAGGTGTTACATCATCTACCCCTTGGAATCATTCATTTCGAATGAAGAGTAAAGGTAGAGAGGCATGAATAACAATCAAGACTCCTCTTTATACCCAATCAACTAATCAAATGCTTGAGTCCTCAACAATCTTGAACAATCTCTATTCAGACTCAGGAATGGATGATCAACTTAGGGATAGACAAATCAATTTAAATCAAGAGTAAGGATATTAACTTCAATATTCTCATCATCAAGCATGAATAGATGTGGGTATTTAGCTTTTATATCTTCCTCAACTTTTCACGTGGCTTTCTCAACGAATTGATTTCTCCACAGGACTTTGACTGAGGCAATCTCTTTGGCTTTCAACTTGCAAACCTGATGATCAAGGATTTGGACTATAGTCTCTTAACTAAGACAAGCTATCCTTTACTCTAATACTGTCAATAGGGATTACCAAGGAAGGATCTCCCAAGCATTTCTTCAATATCGAGACGTGAAAGATTGAGTAAATCGCGTCAAGCTTAAAAGGTAAATCTAACTCATAAGCAACCTTTCCAATCCTCCTCACGATTTGATAGGGACCAATATAGTATGGACTAGGTTTTCCCTTCTTCCCAAATCTCATGATTCCCGTTAGGACCCGCAACGTAATTTAAACCCCGAACGTCCTTAATTGGTTCGATTTAATAAAGTTTGGGACCAAATATAA
>JAOTQJ010000096.1:1032837-1057968 GCA_025642045.1 Solanum sejunctum
GTAAAGATTCAGTATAAGCGGTTGTCGCGGTGTCCTATCGGCACCATTCACGGCCCCGGGGTTGGGTCGTGACAAAAACCTTAGGTTATGATTTAAGATTTTATTCGAGATTCATGAATAGATGAAGAAATATAGGTTGGATAGATTAAAATTCATGAAGAATAACTTATCTTAAGGAGGAATTTTGAAAGTTAATTCTAACTTGATGACTTTCTTGATGATTCTTGAGTATTTATGATTAGGAGTGAAGGAGAGGGATTTTAGTTATGAAAACTGACATTTTTATGTGTTTTGGGACCTTAAGTAGACTCCTAAAAATTTTAGGGTAAAAGTACCCTCAAAATAAAAAGAAACAAACATCATTAGATTATCCACTAAGGGTCCACGTCATGTCCACGATGCGCTCCGAGCATAGACCTTCAGACAACTCTCCAGTCCTTAACTAAAATGGACATAACATTATACTCTAAATTATGATTATGTTGAAACTAAATGTGTTGGAAAGTTAATTCAAATATCTTTGATTTATGGGTCACCTAAATTATTGTACTTTAGGAGATATGATCGTTTGAAGTTGACCCTTCTATCTACTCATACGAAAACATAGTTGGTAGAGATTCTTTGGACTTGGCTTGATGTAAATAATCTCTTACACTCATTTGTTGAATTAAGGAGGGGTTGGGAAGTATGAAATACCCCACATGAAATGAAAGAAAATTTGCCTCAGAATTTACACAGGTCGGCGATGCGCCTCGGTCGCAGACCAGTATATTTTCTTCCAAAAATCCTCCGACTAAGTTTTCCAATTTCCGTCAAAAATTTAAAAGAAAAAGTAAATGTAAGTGCGCATCCCTAGTGCGTCACTCCTAGGGCACGGATCAACACTAGTTTTTGGTGTGCATCAAAAAATTATCTTTTGATTCGATCACTCTAAAATTCGACCAAGATCATTTTCCCACCCAATGTTTCGTGGTGATCGTAAATCTAGTTTCTGATTTTACATTGGATCTTGGAAAGACGTGTTATGCATGTGATTCTATTCTAGAGGTATTTTGATAATTTCATCAGGCTTTACACTTTGAGAGTATTTTAGCATAAAAAGATTAATCCGACATGTTTAGGGCCTATCGATGACCCGTAGGTAATTTCATCATGCGTTACACTTTGAGAGTGTTTTAGCATAAAAGGATTAATATGTGAGAATTTAATACTTCTCACGTATTAGTGTGAGGCTTGAAACATAGGTACATGTGAGGATAGAGTTATGGGGTGTCACATGGCCTCTCTCAAAGACTCTTACCAGTTTTAAGGTACCAAGAAGACTGTAGACTCGGAGACTGCTTCTTTGGACAATCTTTGTGCAAGCTTCAAAAACATGGTGAATTATTTTCAAGAATTTGATGTATGTTATCTAGCTAACTTGTATATTCTGTTATTATTTGCATGCTTCCGCTTCCTTACTTCTATCAATTGGTATCATGAGCCAATCCATATATACTAAATAATGTATGTTAAAATTAGTATGCAAACACTAGATAATATATGCTTTTTGGCCATTCAGGGTAATCTTGATAAATTTTTTTCCTCAATTTTCCTAATTTTCAGAAAAATATCTAATGACATTAGGGATTATTCCTTATGGTTTTTATTGGAAAATAACCGTATATACTTTGGCAGCTTGTTTTTCATTTTGTGGCCAGTTTTGCATCTACCCCACCTCCTACTTGCTCTATTTCTTGCTTCGAAAACTTAGGTGAAAACCTTCATTGACATGAGCTTTACATTCACAGCAAAAGACATTCTCCTGAGTAGCTTCCAAGATGGATACTATGCCTTTGGTGTTGTACTTCTAATCCTTCTGTTACAATATGGGATATCCTGCTTTGCCTCAATATACTGGAATTGTAGCTTCTGAATTAGGTTCAATAACAATATATTAGCTTACCATTGATGGATAAAACTCAACAGCGCCCACTTTTGGTGGTACATATCAAAACATAAATTCTAATCTAGCAGGTGTACTCTTTATGTTTGCATTTGTTTTGTTCGTTACAAAACTGATGTGGCCGGAGCCTAAGTAGAGAGGGTTAGAAAAAATTAAACCATCGATGACATTACTACAGTTATCGAGAAGACAAATTATTACAATACAAATCACTTGTATACTTATATGTACATCACAGTGTCTACATAAATGTCAATTATACTGTATTTTGGTAGTGGTTCTTGTACGTATTGAAGTTTTATACTGCAAGATATGCACAATTTAAAAGCAACTTGCCTTACTAAGTTTAATGTGATGAGTTTTATGATATACGTACACAAACTACCACCGGTATTGCAAAATTAGAGAAAGAAAATTTTAGATCAATACAAAGAAACTTCCAGATAAGATAATCACTAAATGATATACACTTCTATAGTTATCTGCATTAATGTAAGGGAAAAGCTGAAGCTCGGCACATGGGACAATTCTTTTTCCTCAACAACCACTATTTGATGAAGCCTGCGTTACATTCATGCCCTCATCCAAGTGTCTGACCAATCATTTCATGTTCAAATTCCATGTGACATATTGAGCAAATGTCTTCATTTTCTGTTGGATTATTTACTCCGTCTTTAGGCAGAACAATATGATTACTCCTTGTCTCCAGGTCTACAATCTTCTTGGTATCTTAAAATAGGTAAGAGTCTTTGAGAGAGGCCATGTGACACCCTATAACTCTATCCTCACATGTACATATGTTTCAAGCCTCATTCTTATATGTGGGAAGTGTATTAAGGTTATAAGAGTCCTCTAGTACTTAGTCGAGTTCAACACGTTCCTATAAATTGTGTTTCTAGTGTTGAATTATGTAAGGATCAACTTTAAATGATTATAACTCTTAGCACAAAAAGAATTAGGTAGCCCATGACCTACAAAATGAAAAGCCCTTTGAATTAACTTTCCAATGCAACTAATTTCACATTATTTGGAGTTTGGAGTCAAAGTTTATGGCTGTTTTACTGAGGACTGCCAGAGTATAGTGATATTACGAAACCTCTTTATGGGCAGTAAATTGAAGTACAACCCGTTTGCTAATTCGAGGACAAAAGTCCTAAAACTTCAATTTTTGGTTCCAGACTTTACAAACCCATCTATGGGTCGTAGAACTTTCTACAGGCCATAAAATGGGCTCGTAAAGGTGAACCAAGGACCTTTAAATTGGGCAAAAATTTTATGGAAGGGTCCCTACGGGCCATGGAACTTCTATGGGCTGTAAATAGGCCCGTAGATGACTTTTGACAGCTTTTTAATAAAGGTTATTTTGGTCTTTTCTCACCCTTTCTAAGCCTACGATTAACGTTTTTACACCAACATAAAACCCTAAACATGTCAGATTAATCTTTCTATACTAAAACACTCTCTCAAATGTAGAAGTGAGGTTTCAAGAGAGAAAAGGGCTAGGATTTGATGGAAAACGTGAGAATTCTTCCAAGCTACTTCAAGGTTCAAAACTTTCAGGTATGTAAAGCTAACCAAAACATAGATTTTGTTGTTCCATGTTCCCCATAACCTGGATTGATGGTGATGTGAGTAAATTGAATCTCCCATGAATGGTTCTTGAAGATTCTCGATAAATTCTAATGCATATTTATATAATTTTGCATGTGTTACCAGTTTTATGAATTAAATGCTTGAATTGGACTATTTTACCATACTATATGAACTCTAGTATAATTTCTTATTATTTTCACATGTTTTACCTACATGAGCATGCATGAGCATAATTTGAGCCTACAGAGTATATGGAATCCCGAAATGCTTTTACTCTCCATTTCTTCTCCTAAATTCCATGAGTTAGAACAATGCATGATTGAGTTCTTCTAAATGCCATGAGTTAGAACAATGCATAATTGAGTTATTATGAGTCAAGAACTTAACCATAAAATGATTAACCAAGGGGTTCATAGTTGATATGATGAGTTGAGTTAATGAATATCCAATGAGACTGCATTAATGATTTAACCATAAGGTTGATGTCTTATTACCCTATTGAGCCTTGGGAGAAGTATTGAGTACCAAATTGAGTAAGATTAATTTCAATCCGAACTCAATAACTATGTAGCCGGCATAGGAGAGGATTGAACCATAAAATTAGATGCTTCCTATTGTCCCAAAATGAGGATTTGATGTTATTTATTGTGGATCCAATTGTAGGATGTCCTATACCCCCGGTAGGGTATTAGATGGATATGACAACAACATTGCTTCGTTGTATCATCACCAGTTCATAAGTGATGGTTGTCGATTAGAGAAACTCTCAAATAGGCCTTGATAGTACTCTAAGTGGATGGGATGTAGATGATAGATGATTATTCATTGTCTAAACTGTATTCTTACTTTAGACTCTTCACATTATGATTGAGTTTCCTATTTCTTGAGTTGATGTTATTCTTCCTTTACATGTTTCTTCATGCGATTTTACATACTCATTCATTCTATATACTGACATCCATTTGGGTTTGCATCTTTTCATGATGCAACGATAGGTACTGGTGGTCATCAACAGGTGCCCCATTGAGGACCTATTTGCTTTCAATTGATTGTGAGCCCTCCCTTACTCTCACAGGACATTATGTTTCCATTCTAGCTTGAGTAAGACTTGTCTTATTTTATTTAGAGGTATCCATGGGTCCACCATGGGTACCATTATTCAAATGTTTTATAGGCTTCATAGACTAGACTGTTGAGTTGTTATTGGATGTTATGTTGGCTAGTTTGCTGTCATATTTGTCTTGCGTAGTTTATGGATAGCCTTTGATCTTTATTTATCAGTTATCATTTCCTTTCTTTACATATTCTGATAGATTGATGTCTTCCACTATTAGAATATGATTGAACGAATGCAATGAGGCCAAGTATTTCACTTGGGGACTAGCAATAGTCTCCGAGTGTTGGCCACGCCAAGAGTACCCTCCGAGGCATGACAATACTAGTAGAGACGTGATGGTGCAATAATGTAATAGGAGTTTTATAAGCCTTGCATACCTAGAAGAACTAAAATCCTGAAGAACTTTCAAAAACTCACTAGCTTTTTTTGAAACCCAAGCTTTTCTCCTTTTGAAAACTAGTTCTAAGTCTAGAGAATGTTTTGAGCTTAATGAAGTTGAAGGATAATGTTTAGGGATTTAATGAGGTGAAAAACTATCATGTTTAAGTTTCGGAAGCTTCTACAAACTGTAGAAGTCCATTCGTAGAAATTGGGGTGGATTTCGGGGTCTTGGAGCTCATTCTACCAACCCAAACTATAGACCGTACAAGCTTCTATGACCCATTGTTGGGTCCATAGAGTTTGGGACCCAACATTTGACTTGCATGGGTCAATCCACGAGCTAGCAATATGGGTTTGTAGTCCAATCTATGCCCCATGAGTTAGGGTTGTAGTTCCTGCCTTCAGAAAACTTTGCTTTGGCAGTCTATAGTAAAACAGTCATAACATTTTGCTCCAAATTCCAAATGAGACAAAATTGGTGGAGTTGGAAAGATAATTCAAAGTTCTTTAATTTGATATATTATAGGACACCTAATTCATTTTGTGTTGAGAGATATGATCATTTAAAGTTGACACTTGCATAATCTAATGCGAAAAACTTACTCGATAGAAAAGTTTTGAACTTGACTAAGTACTAGAGGTCTCTTATGAACCTAACCACTTCTAATGCACTTTACACATATATGAATGACCCTTAAAATATAGGTACATGTAAGGCATCACTACGTTTAAGCTAATATGCTTACGACGAAAAAATTCGGATCCTATAAATGGAATTGTGTAGTGTTACACTTATTCTCCTAGAAAATCTGATACTACAACGAACTCCACTATTCCTATAGCCTAAAAACTAGGAAAAAACTTATTTGAATCCTAAACAAATGCAGCCACCAAAATGGCTACTCCAAAAAACTGATGACGTGGATAATATTGCTTCCTGTAAACTGAAAATCTTTCAGTTTATATGCAAACACCAAGCTAATCACGTAGCTTTAGGAATGACACCTGCTCTTCATTTCTGCAATAAATAAGGCTAAACTTTGCATCCTTAGTCAGGTCACGTAAGAAGTGATACTTCACATCTATATGCTTACTTCATCCATGTTCAATTGGATACTTTGAAAGATTAATAACTGAAGTATCATCACAAAAGTTTGGCACTGATCAGTCTTGTGTAAAGTGAAGTTCTTCAGGAATATTCCTCAGTCAAATAGCTTGACAAGAACATCACATTGCTGCAACATACTTGGCCTCGGTAATCGACAAAGTAACAATAGGTTGCTTCTTTGAAGACTAAGAAATAACTCCAGACCCCAGTATCCAAACAGATCCCCATATGCTTTTCCTGTCTTCGATGTTTCCATCATAGTTATCAGTGTAACCAACCAAATCTCCAGCTGTTTTCATCCGATTAAAAATCTAAAGTTACTGGTATTTTTCAAGTATCGCAGGATCCTCTTGGTAGATTATAGATGCATTTCTTTTGGACTCTCCATGAAGCTGCTAATGAGGGTTACAATGTGCATAACATCAGGCATTGTTTCCATCAAATACATTAAGCTTCATACTATTTGCTTGTATAAAGTGCTGTCCACTTTTCTACCTTCAGATTCTTTGACGAGCTTCGTACACTTCTCCATTGATGTGCTTGTAGAGTTGCAAATTTTCATATAGAATCTGTCCAGAATATCTTGCACATCTTTTGAGAAATAAAAATGCAATATGCGGATTGATTCACTTCTAGACCAAAGAAAATAATGCATCATACCCAAATGTGACATGTCAAACTCAACCATCATGGACTTAGAATTCTCAATCATAGCCACATCACTTTTGGTATAAATTTAGTTATCCAATCAACATATAAACACACCATTGAGACCCCTGCACCCTTCTTTTCTTATATAAAGAGTATGTTTATATGGACACTTTCGAAATCTCTCCTTTGAAAAATAAGCATCTATACAACTATACCAGGCTCTTGGAGCTTGTTTTAGTCCATACAGAGCCTTTTTCAATCTAAGCACTTTATTCAAAGCACCAAATTTCACATAGACAAAGGTTGTTTTATAAATACCTTTTCTTGAAGTTCAACGTGTAAGAAGGCAGATTTCATGTCCAACTGAAAGATTTTGCAATCAATTTGAGCAGCCAAAGCAATCACCAACCGTATGGTATCTAACTGAGAAATAGCAGCAAACACCTATACATACTCAACACTGTATGCTTGCTTGTTGCCTTTTACTACGTGAGCTTTGTGAAACGACTCCAAAAAGTGCTAAAAAATGTGGCTCGAAAATGCCCGGAATAATAATTTCCATATATCTCAAATCCATGCGTGATATCAAAAATCTGACTTCATATTCTTGTTCAAGGGGCAAAATTAAGTGGCAAACAAGTCTAACCACGATTTTATAGCAACCGTATCAAAATTCAAAATTCCAAAGTAGGCGATTTCCAGTGAAGAACCGCACCAAAAGCGTGACGCTCCAGGAATGCGCTTTATGTTATTTTTGCCCAGTTTTTGTTGTTCGGCCCAAGGCCTTTGGATCTTGGGCCTAAGTCTTCCCATACGTGAAAATACCTATACTTAGTCATATTTCACCTTCATATTATACAAGATATTCCACAATACTCTCTCAAACCCTTAGACCAATATTTCTCCCAAAACTCAAGTGTCCTAATCTCTTCTGAAACTTAAGGATTCATCCAAGCTTCAAGCCTCCATTCAAATCTTCTTCAAGGAATTCTCCAAAGTCAAGGTATGTGGGTTTCAACCATTGGGTTCATTCACCCATGGTGTCCAAGTTTCCTCCTTACCTAAATTACATGTTTCTAAGTTGATTTAACATATGGGTTTTCTATTATGAATTTGCTTATGAACTATGTTCGAATTTTGTAAAAGTACGATTGTTGTAGCATGTTTTGAGCTATGAATCTTTGATCTATCTTGACAATTAATGAAGAGTTTTGGTGTATATTGTGTGATGGTATTACCAAGTATTGGTGGGATGATTTACTTCAAGAATTCTTGCATGATTTCACTCTTTAATTGCATGGTTTTACACTAGCTTTACACACCTACCAAGTTTTGACAAAATGTCTGGTTTATGGTTCATGAGATATTGATGGTCTATTGCATGGATTTGAGTGAAGTGGCTTATAGTGATGAAAGGATTGTACATATGTGTGTGTTTAAATCATGTAAAGCACCTATGGCATAGCAAGTGAATTTTTGGGCTCTCATGTTTGTTGCGTTCTTAGGAATTGTTAATGAGTTATTGAGTCCTTATGCTAAGCTTTATGCTCTTGTGAATAGTGAAACCTACTAGAAGGGGTTATGAACTATGTCATATGTCTTACCCTCTAGTACAAGGTCAATTTCTACATGAAGAGGTTAGGAACTATGTTGTATACCTTACCATCATGTACTAATCAATACTACTTACTCACTCATATCTACATGAAGGGGTTATGAACTATGTTGTACTCCTTACCCTCATGTATGATTTGAGGTTATGCATATACTCATATGAAGAGGTTATAAACTATGTGGTACGCCTCACCGTCATATGTGATTTTAATATTATGTATTATCTCATGCTCACATGTAGGGGTTATGACCTATGTTATCTTATACTCTAATGTGTTATTCATTGTCCCATGTTTACATATAGGGGTTATAAACTATACTATCTCTTTACCCTCATGTACTATCCATTACGTACTAGAAGGGTTTATGACCTATGTTATATCCCTCACTCTCTAGTACAAGGCATTTGGATTATCTAATCATGTCACCTTATTGTGTTAAACATGGTATGCAAGTATTATTATTTTCAAGTATGTTTTACTTCAAACATCATGCATGCATGCCATATTGCTATACTCTCAGTTATTGCCTAATTATTCATTTTGATTATGTGTCTATCTCTTGTTGCATTCCATCTTATATACTTAGTATATTCAAACGTACTAATGCATACTCTATGCCTATATGATATCACCATGTAGGAATCAGAGCTCCTATAGATTCTCCTTCACGCGGCTAGACGGATTGTTCAAGTTAGCTTTTGGTAAGTCCTCATATACGGGGATAATATATACTTACTTTTATGCTTTTGTTTAAACTGAATCTTGTATATTTGGAGTACCTATTGTCATTATTATAAAGGTGAGCCCAGTTGCTTGTCTTGGTTCTCACTAAATTCTATGTTTAGAGATGTCATTGGACAAGTATGTAATGATGCTATAAGCTTGCCTCTTTTGACTCTCTTGATGTTTTATGAAATGAAGGTTTTCACTTAGTCCCCATGCCCTTATTTCTACTCTTTTATTGTTATTTAATTGCTTCCATTACCATGGATGTGTAATGATATATTAAGAGGCTTCCTTAGGGTTCTTTTGGGTCCCCTATATTTCGTGTCACATCCAGGCCCTAGTTTGGGTCATGACAAACTTGGTATCAGAGCACTAGATTGTTAATAGTCCCCGACATCCAATACACCGGGTCGACTAAAGTCTTATTCATAGTTGTAAAGTGCATCACGACTATGGGTAAGAAGCTATGAGATGTTTTAGGAAAATGTTTCACTTCTCCATTGTCAATATCGTGCCTTAATTATAATGTAAGGCTTGTTCCCCCTAACAAATATTTTTGCTCCTCTAGTTGTTGATCATGCTGCTACAAAGATGAAAACCAAAGAGCGGTCGTGTACCTATGGAATAATTGGCTTACCCTGCTCCTTAAGCTCATCAAGTTAGAGGGGCTATCGAAGTTGAATTTTGGAATGCTATCACCTTATTGCCCATGCTTTGGCCAACCAAATCAACCAAGGGACCTAAGCCCCTCATGTTCTCATTCTGACATCTCAGGTGAAGGACTCTATGAGGATGAACCCACCAAAGTTTTATGGGTATAAAGTGAATGAGGATCCCCAAGAGTTTCTTGATGAGGTGTACAAGGTGTTGACTATCACGGGGGTGACTTTGGAGGAAAAGGCAGATTTAGCGACCTACAAGCTCAAAGGGGTGGCTCAAATTTGGTTTGTGCAATGGAAAATGGAGAGGGAAAATTGTAATGCTATTCCTTGGGAGGAGTTTAAGGTGGCATTTCTCAACCGGTTCTTCCCCATTGATCTTAGGGAGGCCAAAATGATGGAATTCATGAATTTGAAGCAAGGATCCATGAGTGTGAGGGAATATGCACTCAAGTTCTTTATGATGGGGTGTATTTAATTTGGTGAATGAGGAGTGTCATACCGCTATGTTGATAAATGATATGGATTTGTCCCGCCCCATGACTTATGCTGAACAACTTGAGGGGGAGAAGATTAGGAAAAAGAGAAATGGAGAGTCCAAGAGGGCTCGGTTTTAGGATGATCGATTCCAACAAAGTATCGAGTTTCAAGGCCAAGGGTCTTTTAGTACTCCAAAAAAGAGGCTTGTTATGGATGGAGTGTATAAACAAAAGTTCCAAGGTAATAATGGTGGGATGCGTTTTCCAAAATTCTTAAAATGCAAAAAGCATCATCATTACAAATGCTTAAAAAATTCAAGTGTGCATTATGGGTGTAGGAGAGTAGTCCATAAGCTTATTGATTTTCCTTACATTCAGAGCAAGGGCAAGGAGGGTCGTCCTCAAAGTCAAGGTAGGTGAAGCGCCTAACATTGCTACTGATATATTGAAGCTTCCTTTGACTTTGATGTGTATGCATTGATGGGTCCAGGTACCACTATCTCTTTTGTTTCTCCCTTTAGTTTCTAGTGGGCTTCTTTTGTGGCCTGAGTTGTTATGTGAACCTATAGTGTCTATCCTCCTTTCCTTTTTGATGAGTATATTATTGCTAAAAAGTTCATAGGTATTGTCCCGTGTTCATATTGCATTAGGTCTTGCCTTATGACTTGTGGTAGTTTATATGGTAGATTTTGATGTCATACGTAGGATGAAATAGGTGCATGCTAATTATGTCTCCTTTGCCTGCAGGCCCCATAGAATTAGATTCCAACTCCCCAATGAACCCATCTTTGAGTGGGAGGTTGTCAAGTGGTAGCAAAAGAGGTAGGTCCATTTCTTATCTTAAGGTACACTTGATCTCTAAGGGTTGCATTTATCATCTTGTGAGAATTTGGGGTGGTGTCTTTTGGCTTGACTTATGCACCGATTATGACTATAGGTCTCATGAATAGGGTCTTTAATCCCTACCTAATTGTGTTATGGTGGTCCTTGGTAATGATATGTCAGTTTGCTTTAGGAAGTGAGGAAGAGCTTGTGAATTATTTAATGGTGATGTTATGAATTTTGAAAGAGGTGAGGTTGGGTGAAGTGAGAAGGGAGGTGTAGTGTCTTTGATGGTTCTGAATCTTCCTTGGTTGAGGAGGTCTAGTTAAGCAAGGCCTTGATCCCTGTCTTGATAGAGTTAGAGGTCTTCGTGATGAGGGATGGTAGAGTGGAGGTTTCTCCCAAGGGGGAGATGGTAGTTTATGGTACCAAGTGAATTATGTGTATTTAATCTTGACAATTGGTTTAAAATTTGTAGCCCTTATAGGGTTTGGAGGATAAATTGGGAAGGTTGCATAAGGATTGGAATTACCTAGGGATATGGATATATTTCATCCGTTTCTTCATGCTTTTAGGTTGAGGGAATGTGTTGATGACTCTAGTGCTATAGAAATCTTTGAGGTTGTGGGTGTTGCGGAGGATAAGTTGGCTTAGGAGAAGGTCCCGGTGGGAGCATTGGATGAAAGTGTGGAAAATTTGATTAATAAGGGTATAGTGATCATCAAAGCCCTTTGGAGGAATCATCAAGTTGAAAGTGTCATTCGAGGAGCAGGAGCGGGCATAGAGAAGCAATATTCATACCTCTCTCATTCCATTCAAGCTTATGGTAACACGTCAAGTCCTTTTTTTTCCTATGACTCCACGTCGTAAGTCTCAACCTCATATCAGTTGCATGAATTCATGTTTGTATTGATAAGTTCATGATGATTTTGACACTTATGTTGAGATTTTGAAAATGGTGTTTTATATGTGTTGTTTCATTCTTGTTGGGGCTAATTTCTTCATAATTACTCTTCTTATGTACATTTCTTTGACATTCGGGGACGAATGTTCCCAAGGGGGTGATATTGAAACAGCCCCCAAAAGTTCTCGAAAATGTGCCTCGCAAGTGTCCATCGTAATTTGCATATATCTCAAAGTCCATGCGTGATATCAAAAATCTGACTTCATATTTTTGTCCAGGGGAAAAATTGAGTGGAAAATTGGCCTAACTCAAATTTTAGAGGAACTGTATCAAAATTCAAAATTCCAAAGTTGGCAATTTTCAGTGAAGAACCGAGCCCAAGGTGCAACGTGCCAGGGACGCTCTCCTATGTTATTTTTGCGCAGTTTTTATTGTCCAGTCCAAGGCCTTTGGGTCTTGAGCCTAAGTCTTCCCATACGTGAAAATACCTATACTTAGAAATATTTCACCTTCATATCATACAAGACATTCTCCAATATTCTCTCAAAGCCTTAACTAATATTTCTCTCAAAATTCAAGTGTCCAAATCTCTTCCGAAACTTAAGGAATCCATCCAAACTTCAAGCCTCCGTTCAAATCTTCTTCAAGGAATTCTCCAAAATCAAGGTATGTAGATTTCAATCAGTGAATCCTTTCACCCATGATGCTCAAGCTTCCTTATTACCTAAAACTAGTACATGTTTCCTCGTAATGCACAATTTATTAAAGGACTTAATTACATTAAAAAATTATTTTATTAAATGGTATTGCTATTTCTTTATAATAAAAATTAAAGTATAAAGACCCTCATATTATATTTATTTTAACATCATTATCTATAAATTTTAGTTTCTTGACTTTATCTTATTAAGATTCTTTTAGATATATATGATTTTATTATCTACTTTTATTTTTGTAATTTAAAATTTTCTCATTTCAAATTCAAATTATACAAACTATGTCAAATAATCATCTACGAAATAATTTTCAATTTGAGTTCCATAAAGAGTCCATTTCGTTTTTTTTTAATGTTAAAATATACAATGATTATTCTTTTTTAATTTATTTAATGCTTTGTTCAAATAATAGAGAGATAAGATTGTAGTATAATATGATAAGATAGCAGTATAGTATTGCAACTGGTCATAATAAACATAAGTGTTTCAAGTTTCAATCAATTTTATTTATTATTTAAAATATTTAAGTTTAACAAACACACACACAAATATATAAATTTATTTCCAAATAAAATTCAAAAATATTAACAACAAATAATTTAAAATTTTATCCTATCTAAATTTATAAAAAATAATATCATTAAATTTAAGATAAATAGAAGTTTATGTGAAGGAATCATTAGAGATATTACATATATAACAAATTTATCTTTTTTTTAAAAAATCATCAGGTATAGTTATTACTAATTCTGAATAGGAGTACTAAACTATTTGTTGCTTGGTAATTCAAGTTGTTGAGACTCAACATTATTTGTATGTGATATGCGTTTTATAGGAATGATATTTGAATGAGTTATCTAATGTGTATGAGTTTTAAATTGTGTTGAGTTTAAAGATATTTTTATTTGTGATATTCTACATGAAATACTATATACTAATTATTTGGCAGTTAGTTGTTATTTATAAAAGGGTACTGTTCTTTTATGTGTCTTTATATGACTCATCTTCCTTTAGATTTTTGATATTACACATGTTTTTTTAATAATTATTCTAAATATTTATGATAAATTTAAAATGTTATTATTTGTCTAAATTGCCTCTTTTAATATAATTTTTTTGAATATTTTTAATTATGTGAATATTCATTATGCAGTAATATTCATGATCAAGATTTCGATCAAATTGAGTCATCTATCCTATTATATTTATTTTTTCTATTTTCTTTTTATTCTGCACTTTCAGTACTGCTATTTATATTAATGCTCTTCAACTATTATCTCTAAATAATACTTAAATTTCATACACAAAAAATTGTAAGCATATACCCCAATTATATGTTTAACTACATGCCCGGAGAAAAAATAATTTTCAATGATATAAAAAATGTAAATATGCTATGCCAAAGAAAATCTGAAAAATAATATTGTAATTACAATTGTAATTGTGAATAAATCATGAGTAGAAGTTGTAATAAGTTGAAAGTTATAGTCAAGTTGAAATTTAAAAATCTCAATAAAATATGATTATTCTTTTATGTAGAGGATAATTCTAATGTCTAGATTTTTTTGTTTATATATATATATATATATATGTAACGTTCATTTGTTTAATTATTCATTAGTGATTTGGATTAGAATGTGAAAGTGATAATGTAACACCTCGTGAAATAATGAAAATACCTTTAGAATTGACTTATGTATAATGTGTCTTCCCTTACTCCGTTTGCAAAATTCGAGACCAGATTTGTGATCAGTGCAAAAAATCGAGTCGAAAAATAATCTCGACTCGATAAAAACTCGAAAAATGTGATTTATTTTTGTCCAAGTGAGCTTAAAACAGTGAGATTTCCACTCCCTTCCGCGATGCGGAAACATACTTGGATTTTTCTCCGAAATCAACGAAAGTTGAAATTTGCAAAAAATCGAATTTCAACACTAGTGAGCAATGTGTACTAGTATAAAATGGGACCAGTTTTGTTCTTTTAATGGGGAGGAGCAATTGCAACCTTTCCAAACCCCATATACTAAACTAAGTTTTAAGTCGATTAAAGTTTAAAAACGTATTTCTTCTTCACATTCATACGTTAAAAGAAGGAACCCTTCCCAGAACTTCAAGTGTAGGATCACGAACAACTAGGGCATTCAAGATTTTTCTTTCAATCCTTCAAGAAGCCTTCTCAAGGTATGTATGGCCTATCAAAATCTGTATTATTATTATTTTGAGATTTAAATTCCCCAATTTCATACAAGATTCCAATTAAACCGTAAGATTTAAGAATTTTTCATCTTGTATGAGTAAATTCCATCTAGATGTTGGATTATGCGCTCTTTTGATATGAAATCATGTCTTCTTCCTGATTATAGTATAAAGTTGCATTATTGTACAATCTTTACTGTAAATGAGGTATTTCTTGAAAACCTTAAAATTTAATCAAGAAAAGAAAAACTAGTATATGAGTAGTTAAATCAAGTTAAGGAATGACTTTCTTGATATTTTAGCTAAATAATCTAGCATGTTTGAAAGTGCATCAAAGACATTAATTTCAGTAAAGTCAAAGATTTCTGTTGAGGAAGTAAAGTAGTAAGCAGTGCTAAGTCCTCGAAAGATAAGATTTCAAGAATTCATTCTTTAAAAGTTATGAGCTATATAAAATATTTTGGGAGTAGTATTGAGTACTGATATGGGTGAGAGTAGAATAAATTACTTGAA
This sequence comes from Solanum sejunctum, assembly GCA_025642045.1. Classification (NCBI taxonomy): domain Eukaryota; kingdom Viridiplantae; phylum Streptophyta; class Magnoliopsida; order Solanales; family Solanaceae; genus Solanum; species Solanum sejunctum. Next base: position 1,048,264 of record JAOTQJ010000096.1, read on the forward strand.
CTCATAAACTATGTAGCCAGCATAGGATAGGATTGTACTATGGTACCTTCCTCTTTGGCTACTGAGATGGCCCAGTTTTGGGATAGATCTACTCTTCTAGTTTTTGTTCTTTACCCCGACAAAGTATGAGACGGCTCTGGAAGCATGGGCAAGACGTTGTATCACCACGAAGCTTATAGTGGTGGTGGTTGGTTAGAGAAACTTCCCAAGCAAAGAAACTAAGTTTTACTTATCAGTTTTTAGCATGTTATTTTCAGCATACAAGCCTTATGATGATTGTTGTTTCACTTATATTACTATTATATTTTCTGAAATGCATTATGATATCCCTATTAAAAGTTTTGGCCATCATACTACCGTACATTCCTTATACTGATGTCCTTAGGATCTGCATCATTCTATTATGCAGACGTAGGTGATAGAGTTCCTCAGCAGCCGCTCCCTTGAGAAACTGATAACCATCAGTTATTGGTGAGGCCTCTTCTCAGTATGAGGCTCTTATGTTCATGTTATTCATTTCTTCATTTACTTTCAGTTTTGACTAGTTGGGGCTTGTCTCAATACTCCTTTCAAACAATAATTGTAGAGGTTCCAAAGACCATGCGTAGTATTTTAAGTTTTCAGTTATTTAGACATTGCTTAAAAGCCTTTTCATTCAGTTCTGTAGATAGATATGAAGTTCCTTATTGCTTTTAATTAGCCTTTTTATATTATTATGAGTCTTCCGCTGAAAGTGGCTAGGCCAAGTGGTTTACTTGGGACCAAAAATAATTTTCGAGTGCCGGCCACATCCAGGATGTAGGCTCGGGGTGTAAAATACTTTGTATCAGTGCACAAAGTTTAAGAGTCCTAGGGAATCTATAAAACTGTATCTAGTAGAGTCCATATTATGGGTGTGAAGCATGTCATATCTATAATAGGGAGGCTACGAGACATTAGGAAGTGTCATTATTGATTGTCATTCTTTGTATCGTGGTTTAGAGTATATCTCTGTGAAATCATTACTAACTCATGCGTTCACGCCGTGTTTTCAAATCATGCCTCCTCGTAGAGCTAACATACCAGTCAGGAGCAGTGGATGCCCAGCAAGGAGGAACGCAAACTAGCCTGGCCAAATTTTTGAAGAACGTAGGGGCCCAGCTGTGCCTGTGGAGCAGCCACCGCAAGCCAACATTACTAATGCTGAGCTTCACCAGGCTATTCAGGCTTTGTCTCAGGCAGTCACTAACCAGAATGGTTGCTAGGGAAATGGTAGGAATGATGGGGTAGATACTGCCAGAGTCTGAGAGTTCCTAAGGATGAACCCACCAGAGTTCATAGGGTCTGATGTGAAGGAGGATCATGAGAACTTCATCGACGAGCTTCAGAAGGTATTTTAGGTGATTCAGATATCTGATACTGAGTAGCTTGAGTTAGCTGCCTACTAGCTCAAGGGGGTAGCTAGATTCTAGTTTTACCAGTGGAAAGGGTGTAAGGCAGAAGGGGCACTAGCAATTACTTGGGCAGTGTTCGAGGAGGCCTTTCTGGGATAGTACTTTCCAAGAGAGATGAGACATGCTAAGGTAAGAGAATTTCTAAACTTGAAGCAAGAAAATATGAGTGTACGAGATTATAGCCTCAAGCTTACTCAGCTGTCCCATTACTCCCCGGCTATGGTAGCAGACATCCATACTAGTAAGAGAGAGGGCAGGAATGTATCATTGAGATATGGATATAGCCCATTTAATGACGTATATACAGCAAGTAGAAAAGGAGAAGATGCAAGATAGGGAGGATTTTAGGAGTAAGAGGGCCAAAACCTAAGGCCGTAAGTCAGGCAAGAGAGGGACTGGCGCTGGAGGTAACATATCCTTCCAGCCTAAGACAAACAGACGAGAAGCTTCATTAGCTAGTGCACCAATATCGAGGGTCAGAAATGAGCAGGAATCACAATGCCACAGATTCCCGAGCAGCCAGTCACAGGGTAGTGTAGCTCCATCAAACTGTTATCCTACTTGTGGTAAGTGTGCTAAGTCTTACGCCGAAGAGTGCCTCCTGGGCATGAATGGTTATTTCAAATGTGGTTAGGTGGTCATCTCTTGAAGGATTATCCTATAGGGAAGTAGAATATGAGATACACCAAATCACAGACAGTCTCTTCAGCACCACAGGGTAAGCCACCTTACAAGGCTACTACAACAAGGACAAGCGGAGGTACAAACCGCTTGTATGCCATGGGCACCAGATAGGAGCAGGAGAATTCACCAGATGTGGTTATGGATATGCTCAAAATCTTTACTTATGATGTATATGAATTATTAGACCCTGAAGCCACATTATCTTTTGTAACCCCATATATAGCTGTGAAATTTGGGGTCAACCCAGAATGTCTTCTTGAGCCTTGCAGTGTTTCTACTCCCATTGGAGAGTCTATTATAGCCCAAAGAATTTATAGTAGCTGCCTAATCTTTGTTTATCAAAAGACCATTGTAGCCGATTTGGTGGAGTTAGATATTGTTAAGTTTGATGTCATCCTATGCATGGATTGTCTTCATGTTGGGTATGCCTTCGTAGATTGCAGAACCAGAGTAGTCAAGTTTCAATTTTCAATGAACCAGTCTTAGAGTGGAGGGGTAGTTTAGTTTTCCCTAAGGGCCAATTTGTTTCATATCTCAAAGCTAGAAAGTTGATTTTCAAAGGGTATATATATCACCTCATTAGAGTTCAGGATTCTCATGCCGAAGTACCATCTCTTCAGTCCATCCCAGTTATGAATAAGTTCCCAGAAGTCTTTCCTGAGGATCTTCCTAGAGTCCTTCGTGATAGGAAGATAGACTTTGGGATAGACACTCTTCCAGATGTTCAATCTACCTCCATCCCTCCATCCCATATGGCTCCTTTGGAGATAAAAGAGTTAAAGATACAATAGAAAGATCTTTTAGATAAGGGTTTCATTAGACCAAACATCTCACCTTGGGGTGCTCCAGTCCTGTTTGTGCTAAAAAGGATGGTTCTCTTCGAATGTACATAGATTACCGTCAATTGAACAAGGTTACCATTAAGAATAAGTATCCTCTTCCTAGAATTGATGACTTATTTGGTCAACTTCAAGGTGCTACCTATATTTCTAAGACATATCTTAGATTTGGGTATCATCAGCTTAAAGTTAGAGAGAAGGACATTCATAACACAACTTTCATAACCCGATATGGCCATTATGAGTTCTGGGTCATGTCCTTCGGGTTGGAAAATGCACCAACTTTCATGGATCTCATGAATAGGGTGTTGAGGCTGTACCTACATATGTTCATTATTATGTTCATAGATGATATCTTGATCTACTCCCGTAGTAAGGAGGAGCATGCAGACCATCTTAGAGTTATCCTTTTAGACCCTTAAGAATCACTGGCTATATGCTAAATTTCGTAAGAGTGAGTTCTGGTTGGAGACTATAGCATTTTTGGGGCACATTGTGTCTAGTGAGGGTATCCAAGTTGTTTCCCAAAAGATTGGGGTAGTAAAGAATTGGCCAAGGCCCACAACTCTCATAGAGATAAGAAGTTTCTTGGGCCTAATTGGGTACTATAGATGGTTTGTAGAGGGTTTTCTTCTATCTCACATCCCTTGACTAAGCTGTCTCGAAAGAAAACTTAGCTTGAATGGTCAGAAGCTTGTGAGAAAAGTTTCCAAAAGTTGAAGACTAGGTTGAATACAACAACAATCTTATCCCTGCCAGATGGAGTTGATGATTTTGTAGTATATTGTGATGCTTCTAGAGTTGGCTTGGGTTATGTATTAATGTAGAGAGGCAATATGATAACATATGCCTCCAGACAACTTAAGATTCATGAAAAGAATTACCCAACTCATGATCTTGATCTTGATATGGTGATGTTTGCCTTGAAGATCTAGAGACACTATCTATATGGTGGGCACGTCGATTTATTCACGGACCACAAGAGTTTGCAGTATGTGTTTGGCCAAAAGGTGCTAAATTTGAGATAGAGGATATGGTTAGAGCCGCTGAAAGACTATGATATGAGTATCCTCTATCATCCAGGTAAAGCTAATGTGGTTGTTGATGCTTTTACAGGGTGACTATAGGGAGCACAACCCATGTTGAGGCAGAAAAAAAACACAGACTAGCCCATTTGGGGGTTTAGATTAAAGATTCTGACGAGGGTGGGACCATTGTTAGAAATGGGTCATAATCATCTTTAGTGGTAGAAGTGAAAGAAAAGCAAGACAAGGATCCCATCCTTCTCTAATTGAAAGAAGATGTTCAAAAGTAAAAAGTATTAATATTCTCAAAAGGAGGAGATGGTGTCTGAGATACCAAGGCAGGTTGTGCGTGCCAAATGTTGACGATCTTAGAGATAGGATCTTGGCTTAGGCTCATAACACCAATTACTCTATCCACCCTTATGCAACAAAGATGTATAGAGATCTGTGAGAAGTCTATTTGTGGGGTGTTATGAAGACGGATATTGCAGAGTTCGTGTCTAGATACCCAAACTACCAATAAGTTAAGGTTGAGCACCAAAGGCCTTGTGGTGTAGCCCAGAACATAGAGATTCGGGAATAGAAATAGGAGATGATTAATATAGACTTCATAATAGGCTTACCTCGATCCCGTAGACAACATGATTTGAGATGGGTCATAGTAGATAAAATGACCAAGTCAACTCACTTCTACTTGTCAAAATGATTGATACAGCTGAGGGTTATGTCAGACTCTATCTTAAGGAGATTGTTAGGCTATACGGGGTTCCTATATCCATTATTTCAGACAAAGAAACTCAGTTCATAGTACAATTTTGGAAGTTCTTTCAGAAGGGGCTTGGTACGAAGGTAAATCTTAGCATAACCTTCCATCCACAGATAGACGAGCAAACAGAGCAAACTATACAGACCTTGGAAGATATGTTGAGAGTTTACGTGATAGACTTTAAAGGTAATTGGGATAATCATTTACCTTTGATTGAGTTCTCTTATAATAATAGTTTTCAGGCCAACATACAGATGGCACCATATGAGGCTCTATACGGGAGAAGATGTAGACCACCCATAGGATGGTTTGAAGTTGGTGAGGCAGGATTAATAAGACCTGATCTAGTTCAGCAGTCTATGGAAAATGTAAAGGTTATTCAAGAGAGGCTTAAGACAGCTCAGAGCAGACAGAAGTCCCACACAGATATAGAAGAAGAGACCTAGAGTTTGAGGTAAGAGATTGGGTGTACTTGAAGGTATCTCTAATAAAGGGGGTTATGAGATTCGAGAAGAAGGGGAAGCTTAACCCATGATATACTATGCCTTACCAAATTCTGAGAAGAGTAGACAGTGTTGTGTACGAATTAGAGCTACCAGCGGAGTTGAGCGCTATATATTCAATATTTCATATCTCCATGCTTAAGAGGTCCCTGCGAGATCCCTCTCTAGTTGTCCCGGTGGAAAATGTTGAGATTAAGGACAACTTGTCTTATGAAGAGATTCCAGTGCAGATTTTAGACCAGCAAGTTAGTAAATTAAGGACTAAGGAGATTGTTTCAGTGAAGGTTCTGTGGAGGAACCAATTCGTAGAGGAAGCCACATGAGAGGCCGAGGAAGATATGAAGGACAAGTATCTACACTTGTTTGTTGTCCTGAAGAAAGATCTTGAAGGTAAACTTCCATATTCTCACTTTGAAGACTTATGTTTGTTAAGTTAGGAAATCTTGTGGTTTGAGCTAGCTTTGTTCGTATCTCTATCATTCGAGGATGAATGATCCCAAGGGAAAGATATTGTAACACCTCGATAAATGATGAAAATACACCTAGAATTGACCTTATGTATAACGTGCCTTTCCTTGCTTCGTTTGTAAATCCGAGACCGGATTTGCTATCAGTGCAAAAAATCAAGTAGGAAAAAGGGCTTAACTTGACAAAAGTTCAAAAAAATATGATTTATTTTTGTCCAAATGAGCTTAAAATAATAGGATTTCTGCACCCCTTCTGCACTAAGTGGATGCGGAACCACATTTGGATTTTTCTTCGAAATTCGGCGAAAGCTGAAATTTGCAAAAAACTGGATTCCAGCACTGTGCTCGACGCGCACTAGTGTAAAATAGGACCAGTTTTGTTCTTTTAATGAGGGACAATTTCGACCTTTTCCTCACCCCATATCCTAAACTAAATCAATTTTAAGTCGATTAAAATTTAGAAATATATTTCTTCTTCACATTCATACGTTAAAAGCAAGAACCCTTCCCAAAATTTCAAGCATAGGATCAAGAACAACTAGGGAATTGAAGATTTTTCTTTCAATCCTTCAAGAAGCCATCTCAAGGTATATATATAAGACCTATCAAAATCTATATTATTATTATTTTGGAATTTAAATTTCCTGATTTCTTACAAGATTCCAGTTAAATTGTAAGATTTAAAATTTTTTCATCCCATATGAGTAAATTTCATCTAGATGTTGGATTATGCACTCTTTTGATATGAAATCATGCTTGCTTCCTGATTGTAATATAAAATTGCATTATTGTACAATCTTTACTGTGAATGAGGTATTTCTTGAAACTTTGAAATTTATCCAAGAAAAGAAAAGCTAGTATATGAGTAGTTAAATTAAATTAAGGAATGACTTTCTTGAAGATTTTCTTGATATTTTAGCTGAATAATCTAGCATGTTTGAACATGCATGAAAGACATTAGTTTCAATAAAGTTAAAGATTCTAGTTGAATAAGCTAAGTAGTAAGTTGGGCTAGGTTCCCGAAAGATAAGATTTCAAGAATTCATTCTTTAAAAGTTATGAGCTATATAAAACGTTTTGTAATTAGTATTGAGTACTAATATGGGTGAGAGTAGAATAAATTATTCGAACTCATCAACTATATAGCCGGTATTGGATAGGATTGTACTACGGTTTCTTCCTCTTTAGCCACTGAGATGACCCAGTTTTGGGATGGATCGACTCCCCTAGTTTTCATTCTTTACCCCGGTAAAGTATGAGACGGCTCTGGAAGCTTGGAGTATTTTCGATTAAAATGTGGAATTGATGACTAGTTGATATATAAAAATTTATTTGTTTAATTACTTTGAATATTTTGGATTAAAATGTGGAATTGATAACTAGTTGATATACATTAGGAGTTGATAGCTTCATAGCTTCTCAATTGTTTTAAATTAAAGAATAATTTTTTTCTTCTTATACGTGGCTTAATTTTTTTGTTATTTTATTAATATATTTTTTATTTTTATTTGCTTATTTGGTTATTCCGAATGTTTGGATTAAAAGGTGAAAATGAGAATAAAAATTTATTGTTGTTTATTAGTAAGAAAATTGATGAATAATAAATTTTTACAAATTTTATTAGAATAGAAAATGTAACGAAAACTTTTAGAACTGTCACTCTTTTCAAATGTAAACAACCATTTACTGTAGTGTTAGAAAACAAAAATGGAAAAGAGAATTATTTAGTTAGATAGTCATCTTTTTTTTGCAAGGATAATTTGGAAATATAGATTTATAATTTTTTCAATGAAAATTATTTATAATTTGTTTAGAAGTGGAATAGTCATGTAAGTTGTGGGATAATCATGTGATATTTTTTTGCCTAACCTATTATATATAATTAGTGTAAATCATTATTGTCATTGTAGGATAACTATTCAATACATATTGAAATACATCTCTTTAAAATTAATTGGTGTACATTTTTTAATATACTTATTTTTTATTTATCTATTTAAAAAGACAAACACATGAAATATTCATTTATCTATTTAAAAAGACAAACACATGAAATATTCATAATTTTTCAATTTATTTTATTTATTATTTAGTAATTTATTTTGTTAAAAAAAGTCAAAAATAGAATATAAATGTCTATTTAAAAAGAGAGAGAGATATAGAGAAATATTTCTAAAAATACTAATCCATTTTCCCCTACTAAAGATTCACGGATTTTATGGAGTACTTTTTTGACAATCAATTTTCATTTATTTATTTAAAAAACTGGTGTAAAAATTAGGTTTTAATTTTGTTAGATTATTTTACTCTTAAAAGTTGTTTCTTTTAAGACTCTAAATTCAATTTTTTTTCCTAATGTTTAGGAATCAGTACATATAAGATCTTATCATTTACAATATTTTATGTATTCCAAATATTAGAAAAAAATTATTTTACTTAGAAATAATTAAAATAAATTTTTACAATCACTTTAAGAGACTCCATAGAAAAGAATTTTTTGTTACTTCATTTAAAATTTATTCATAATTCAAAGATCTTAAAATTGAAATTGGAAAATTAATCAACCTTATTCAGTATTAATTCAAAACTTTTATATTATTATAGCATTATCATACAAAAGAATACTAATATCTTGTATTAATTAATTAAAAAGGTCAAATTGAATATACATAAGCATACTTTTAGTAGAAATGACTAAAAATATAATTTTTTGAGTTGGTAAAGAAACAACTTATCTTAATATCTTATTGAGAAGCATGATAATAGTGATTTTACATAATTTTATGTGTACCTGAAAATTTTGAAGTGGAAGAAATTTAGCAATAAATGTAATATAGAAAAACAACCTTTTCAATACTATCTTGTTTCCTCTCTCACCAAAACAAAGACAATATCAACTCATTTGTTAATTATTAAAATAATGAAATAGAATAAAACATAATACATGTCAATTAAGATAGATTAATTAACTATCTAATTACAAGTTAAGCACTCATTTCTTGACTGAATAATAATAACTCTAAATTGCAAATAAAGAAGAAAATATGAACGTGCAATTGTTAAAAAAAAAAAGAATAAGAGAACCAACATCAATCCAAACTTGCTAGGTATGCACTATATTTGAACTCCAAAAGAATATTTACGATGATAAATCTCTTGCTTGTATAACCATCATCACTTCTGAACTTATCTCATGGTTCCTGTATGTAATGAATATTATAGTATGTATAATTTATCACTTTAATTTAAATGATGAAAATTCATTGCCAAAAACAAAGAAATTAGGAGAGAAATTCTAGAAATTGAAAGAGCGTCATGAAAAGTAAAAAAATTATTACCATTTTGATGTAGTTAAATGAAGATAAAAAGATAAGAGAATTAAAAAATTCTGATAGTAGATTTTTAAAAAGATGGAGTTAAGGGAAGTTTTTGTTTTTTTCAAGTATGTTGGTAATGGGGTTAAACGTTTTTTAGGGATAGAGTAGTAATCATGTTTTAAAATTCAGATACTGATTTTCGTAATTATTGTTTTTAATGGTTGTGTACTGTTAAAAAATAATTCAATTAATAATCATATAACTTAAATACTTTTTATAATTATTTTATTTTAAAAATTATTTTAGGTTATTGAAACATGAAATAAAATGAAATTATAAACAGTTCTATGCTTGATTAGAAATTTGTATATTTCTAATTTTAAATACTAAATCTAAATATCATTGGCAAAAATCATTCTCCATATTTCTACTGCAAAAGAATCCTAAACGTGCTTATTTCAATTTTTTTATTTTTTATTTAAAGAATTAAAGTTAATAATCTGTATCTTTTTGTTATAAGGAATTGAAAAAAATAAAATAATTGTATAAATTGAATTTATAAAGAAAATACTACATTATTTAGTATAAGAATTTGATACATTTAAAAAAAAATTACAAACGTGCATGTAGTACACTAATTTTAGGGGAATTATAGTGCCCTGTGATTAGTA